>LOEQ01000679.1:390542-405948 GCA_001685075.1 Bramus lutescens | reverse complement strand
AAGGAAGGAAGGAAGGAAGGAAGGAAGGAAGGAAGGAAGGAAGGAAAAAGAAGGCATACAGAGGCAGTGTTAACTCTTTCACCGGTTTTTCTTTCCTTCTGTTTGGAGTCTCAGCTGCCCTTTCTCGTTTCTTTTCCTCAGGCATACAAATGCTCTCAGTTCAGCCAGACACCAAGCCGAAAGGTTGTGCTGGCTGCAACCGCAAAATCAAGGACAGGTACCTTCTAAAGGCACTGGACAAATACTGGCATGAGGACTGCCTGAAGTGTGCCTGCTGCGACTGTCGTTTGGGAGAGGTGGGCTCCACGCTGTACACTAAAGCTAACCTTATCCTCTGTCGCCGAGACTACCTGAGGTAGGAGTGGTCTTTTCATACCGGTCACGGCTGAATGCCTTTTAAAGTCCGTTTGTAAGTGTATGATTTCCTTAACTACAGACTGATGTTGTTGAAAGATGTTGCCCTGCCAGCCTTCAAAATGTTAGCCCGTATCACACAAACCTCTGCTTAAGGGGTAAGCAACAAAAATATCTAAAGTATTTTAATTCGGCTTGTCGGTGGATGCTGATTTAGGAATCAGTCATTCATTACTTACATTGAAAATGACAGATAATGCCAAGGATGTACTGAGATTCAAACAGCATCTGGGTTGCTTCTTTCACTATAGCATAAGAGAGGAGCCTGACAAAGAGACCAATTGTTGCTCAACTGAATATTTTAGCTCTGTACTTTCAATAAATTCAACTTTAGCTGGTTATTCAGCTAACTTTCTTGTTGTCACATATGCTAAAAGAAATCAGTTTTAGATTCTTGACTTGCATTCATTCATTAATATATTTATGGCAATGTTTTGGAACCTTGACCTAAGTACACCTGTGTCTCAACACCCCGTGATATTTGAAGTTATCGCATCAATACTGAGTGGCCTCAGACTCTCTTGTGGTTCTATGGAGAATGAAATAGTAAAGACCTCATTGTTGATGGAAGCCACTCACCACCCTCCAAAGTACAAACATCCGATCAGTCTCAAGGTAGTGTAGGTCTCCATGGTTATACAACCTGAAGCGATTTCAATGTGCGTCCCTGATTTTAGTCAGCACGGAAATGCTACTGGAGGGAGGATTTTCTTTCTAGGGGACTTTGTGACTTGACTTAGCTGCAAATTACTTATCCTAATAAAGTGGGATCTATCAAATTAGAGAAATGATATATGGCATCATTTGGGTTTTCATATTTGATACAATTAATCATTTTTCCAGCCTGACATTAAGCTATTTATTTGAATCGTTTTCCTTATGACACAAAATTTATCAGTTGATAGTAACTCCTTAACCAACCATCCTGGCTGTTCTGCGAGATGTTTCTTAAGCAATTTTGTCCCTCTTTTCTTCGTCTGTAATTCAGTTATTTAAAGGCAGATTTTTTTATTCTAATACATATATATCTTTTGATTAATGGTAGTTGCATAGGACCGAATCCAGCGTGGTTTCTCACATTCTGCTCTTCCCTGGTAGCACTGCTTCTGACTTGTGCTTATGGCCTCCTGGTTAATTATAAGCACTTGTTCCCACTTCCCTGTGTTCTCAGAGCTCAGAAGCACACAAGGTACCAACAATGGGAAGTGACTCTCAGGAGCCAGGATTTCCCTCATTATGGCGGCAAAACCAATCAGAGTTAACATACAACATGCATTCTTCCAGAACTCTGCCGTCTTTGAACTTTTCTTCTTTGAAATAAAAATGTCTCCTGTGCTCATTGTGAATGAGTGCCTCATTTTGAGATAAAGCGTGTGTGTTTGCTTTTCATGATCTGATCTGTTACTTCCTAGGTTCGCTTTGTCCGTGCTAACTGATACCCACAGCTCTTTGATTCCTTTTGACGTACATTATGCACAATTTCAGTTTATCAAGTGGATTTAGGTTGCAGTGGCAAACAAGAAGTTTATACAGTTTGAGCTGGAGTAGGCATTTTAATAAGTAAAAAAAAAGTTAAGAAAAGAGTAAAGAATATTGTTTGAAGGCTTGGGATATTTTTGAATCAGAAATCTTGAGTTTGCCTGTTTCATGGGTAAAATAGTTATTTGTTTTCAATGTGCTGACAGTAGAGAAAGTAACCTTAGATTTGTTTTGTTCCATTCTTCCTTGAGACAGCAAACAGAATGTGGTGTTAACCTAGGATTTGATCATCTCAATTAAATGTGTCACCCAAGGGAATTTATCAAAATAGTTTCTGTATCTGAAGTCTTCATCTTTATGAGAAAACAAAATGCATGTGAATTTCTGCAATGAAGCTTTTTTATTTCTGCTAGGCTTTTATTTTAATGACAGTTAACTTAGTATACACATATCTTACTCTCTCTAATATGGTCCTGATCACCAATATTTCTCAGAGAACAATTTCCTCTTAAATTGGTCATTACCACATTAATGATCAGTTGTTACAGTAACAGCCTGAGGATTGTTAACATCTCAGACCAGGTTGTTAACAGCAAGCTTATTCCTTATTTACACTGAGGTTGGTTATGTAATGTGACTTGGGTGATTTCATCAACACAGAAAGTGTCAAGGAGGCACAGGGAATTGGCATGTGCATAAAATGCTGTGTTACGGGGTGTAGAATATACCAAAGATGTGGTATGTTTTATGTGAAAGTTACAGGTCTTGATGACATTGTACAGATGTGCCTCTAAGAAGTTTAAATAACCAGATCCTGTATTTTAAATCAAATTTATTCATATATCAAAGTCTTTGATTGGATACAGCCATGTACAAATGTTTATTAGATGCCTACTGTGTGGAAGGAAGAATTGGAAACAATGGCTGAAATTAAGACTAAAGGAAGAATATCAGTAAGCTATGAGGTGCTGGCCTCTAGTCGTTGCTTTCAAACTTGGTTTGCAGAAATATGTGCAAAGTGGTCCATGAATAACCCAAGTTTCAGACTTAAGACTCTGTTGGCTATTGAGACAGATTAGTTTATTATAAGAATATCTGCAACATGAATAGTGAACAAATACTCTCTGTGTGAATTTTGCTGAACCTCAAAAATCATGTATCTCATTTCCCTCTATGTTCAATATATATTCTTTCTGTATTCTTCACCAGCAATATTTAACCACTTAAATCCTGTTTCAAAATAGTGGAATTTTTGAACTTTGCATATTATATGATTTGGTTAGAGTAACAAGAAATAATGAGCCACAAATAAGTTACAGATTTGAATTGTGCCCTGAGTAACTAGTTACCTAATAAAGAAAAGAGAAAATGCAAAAGAAAACATGACCCATGCTTATAAATTATTGATTATTGGTATTTCCCTACACTAGAGAATTGTCTGTAACTGAAGATGAGGGAAATCCTTTTGCCCACTGTATTTAAACGCCTATTAATCATTTTCCCCTAAAGAAGAAAAACAAAAGCCCAGTTCATTCTAAGCTAAGAGTTTTAGAAAGCTTCACTATTATTTTGTGTCACTGGGAGAGTGTTACCTCATGAAACCATGTAAGTCCTTTGAATAGTGGATTTGAAGTATTAAATGATATTAAAATATATGAATTTAGATAGCAGGAAACGGAAAGTATAACCCTCAGTCACTATTGGGAAATATATGTCTTTCTTCAAGACTTTTTTTTTTTTTAACCTTTGTGACACAGTCAGTTTTATTTAAGGAAAAGCAAAACACCTGCATTGGAGCAGCTTCAGACCCCCAAGCAGGGCTGCTCACTCTCTGAAACTGGCCTATCATCCTGGCTAGTCACTTGATCTTCTATTTTACTGTGGACGTGAGCTGTATATACATCCAAGGAGACAAAATGTACCCATTTGCAGTACTGCAATCCTTCCTCAGGACCTTTCTCCGTATAGGAGGAAAGAAAATGATTGACTTCTAAAAACTCTTTCTACCTTCAGAATGAGTTCGTGTAATATATCTGTTGTCAGGCGTTTCTGTGCCCAAGTCCGGAAAAGAATTTGTTAAAAACACGGCCACCACATTGATAGATTCTTTCAAAGATTGCAAAAAGGTAACTTTATGACAAAAGAGACTAAAAGCATCTTTAGATGCTAAATTTGAGTCTAAAATTGATAATATCTAAGAATAGCCAATTGTTGAGTAAAAATATCAACATTTAGCAGTCATGTTTAAGAGACTTTACGTTCTACTGACACTCCTACTTCGTTTGGAAAATGTGAATGGCCATGTATTATCAGAGGTTTTAGAATTAAGAATTGTGTAAACATTAAATAGTCAGAAGTGGCAGAAACATCCCAATGCTTTATTTTTCGACCTAGAGGCAAAAAAGAATATCAGATCTTATCTTTCTATCTTTGGGACAGTTTTTGCTTTTAGTGTTCCTGTAAGCCTGCACGAACACTAAATTTATACAGTGTACTCTAAGTGTTAAGTTGACACGGCTTCTATCTCATATCCGTTTCAATGGTGTCTTGCCAGAGTCGTTGCAAAGCTGTGTGCTCTGGTTTATGCCATGAAAGAAAGCTGCTTATATCTGTTTCTACATGAGAAGCTGTAAAATGCCTTATATAAAATTTAATGCAATTTGCTATTTTTATACGTGAGCATGATTTTTTTAAAATGAAACTCCTGTGAAAGGGTGAGGTTTTACATTCCACCAAACTTGCCAATTAACCAAAATGATTGAAGCTTGCTCTGCTAGCTGCAAATTTTATATGCTTTAATATAATAATATAACTCTTAAAGAGAAAATTAAAATGCTGCACGGAGCATCAGTCTAGCTATAACTTTATTTCACGCTGATCAAGCCTGGTACTTCTAAATTTTTATGTAAGATTAAATTTATATTGAAGTGTAATTATAGCCTTAAATGTAAATAGGAATGTGCTATTAATACTGTTTCATCTGGCCAAGATGAAGCGCAGCATCTGTCTTAATGTGGAATAAAGTATTCATTCTTTTTGCCCCTCACTTTCACTTTCTGAATATCAAGCAGATGGAAATATTTTCCCTGGAAAACAGTACATTATTATTCTTTTAAATAACTTTTTTATCTTCTGAATGTGAATATAAAACAAGTTTCCATCTAGAGTGAGATACCTTATTCATAAATTTTCTCTACGAGCTTCATTTAATGATTTTAGGCATGTTACTACAGTCCTAATTTTTATGATATATGATTGTCTTAGTTGATCTTAGTATAATGAAATATTTTGATGCATGAGCATATTTGATGCCACAGTCTGTGAAAAATATTGTTATAACCCTTGCAATTTATTATACATTATTTACAGCTTTATGAAGAGTTGTAACTTTTCCATTTTGCTTTTATCATAGGAAAGTATTGTTGAATTCTAGTTTACACTATATAGTATGTATAGAGCAATATAATGAAAGAGCAATAATTTCATTTGATACAATACTTTAGAGAAATGTTCCTTGTCTGGGAAAATAATTAGTGTTTCATAGAAGACTTCCTGAGGGACAAGTACATAGAAATCATGCCTGTTGAAAAATATTTAATCTATATGTAGAATTTCTTTTTCTTTGTAAACTTATATATTACTTGTTTCTATTTTTAGTTCCACAATTACCCATTTGTAATGAATGAATATTTACATATTTCATATAATTAGCTCTATTTGTTTTGTGGATTTTTGTTTTGATTTGTTTATGTACTTTAGCTATTTTCATGGAAAATACCAACTCTCTGGGAATATTAAGAATAGTCCACAGTATTTATCAATTTGTTTTTTGTTTCTTTCATCACTTTATAATGCATGGGATGCTTCAGTGAGAGTTGTTTTTACATGGAATTTGGATAAACTAGACATACCTGACTTACAAAACAAATTTAAAAATCCATTTCTACAAGTATATTTAAGATTAAAGGCATCTAGAAGAACTACATTTGAGAATTGCTAACATGCTTATTTTACACTTTATAAATATGTAGAATTCTGGGAAAGAATATCTATTTTTGGTTGCTCTTAGAAAATATCAAAGTAAGCCAGCACTTCATTTATAAACTCACCATTAGCCTCCATTAAGTGAATAATAATACATCTTAATGCTGTGTTTGGACTGCATAAACATAATTTATTAAGGAATCTCATTTTGAAAATATGCTGAAAGTAGTAATTTTGTAAATGGTTTTGATGAATATTTACATTATAAAAATGTATTATGTGGTTCAGTTTTCTGCCTCACATAAAAATTACAGATTCTAAAAATAAGAATTTTAGCCACCTAAATGATCGTGGAAGTTTTTCCTCCCTGCTCTGCCACCCTTCCAAGGCTTCTTTTGGTATTTTGTTTGAAAACGTTTCCTCAGTTCCATCAAGGGTAGCAATTTCGTCTCAGCCCCCACCGCCACCCAGTTAGCTGGCACGTCTCACTTACTAACTAACCTTAAACTGCAGGAAGCATAAGTATCTAACGAGATCTTGAAAAGAAGGGAAGTGGAAATAAAAATGGCAATACCTTCTTCCCTTGCTCAGATTTGTTGTTTTTGTTTTGTTGATTTTTGTGTTTTGGTCTGTGTGCTATCTGTGTTTCTGTTAGAAGTTGCTCTCTCCTCCATTCTCCAGTTTCATGGAGCGTCGAGCCTTGAAATCTGCTAGGTACCACCACTTGAAGCCAGGTAATTGCCTCCTGAAACCACAACATGATCCGCTGTTACAGGCTGTATCTTCGCTAGTTTAAGGTGAAAGACAAATTTCATAACACTGGGTTTATTCCCGTTTGATGTTTGTCTTCTGATTCGGTTTTCACCCGATCCTCTGGAGTTTCAGCCTGTCTTCTCTAGTTAGAGTGAACGATGGAAACACAATTTATCTAAAAGCTAACTATGTATTTCCTCTGTCAAGTTATTTATGTCGAATTCATTTTGAGGGAAGATTATACTGCGAAACATGTGAGGTGCATGTGGATATTTTGTTAGTTTAAACAACTTATTTTACTTATTGTTTTCCCTCGTATTATTGATGCCAATAGATAATTTTGCATTGAAGGAATAGTATTTAAGAAATCAAACACATACTGAACTCACAGATTCCACACATAATTGACATGTTCATATACTAAGGCTATTTTTGCTTTCTATCATAGCCTCATCATAACAAATTCTCAGCTTTATTGTCATAGTTCTAAATCTTTCTGAATTCCTCCATAGTGTTAGCATTTCATGATATGCAAAATATATCTATCTGAAAGCTTTACAAGTTTCAAATAAAATCACACTTGAGATAAATAACCATCCTGGACTCGTTAGATCTCTGATTTGAAGTTATAAAATTAACATTAAGCTTCGTGTATTAAGTTAGACTCTAATCAGCATGTGTTGTTATGATTCAATTTAATATTAAAAACTCTCCAACTGGGCTATTGGGAAAATAAAAGACTCTTAGGAATTGAAGGATTATTGCTGAGGAGCACACTAAAGCCATATTTAAGTGAAATTGTTATTAGTGTTGCAATACAGTGGTGTCCACATCAAGCTCATCCTATTAATAATACAGGAGATCAGTTTTAGCAAACATAAATATCAAATATGTGGAGGACAAGCAAGGGGCACAGAACTTCATAAAGCGTGGTAATGTTAACATTTAATATTCATCTAAATACCACAGAGAAAAACTAAATTCCCATCTCATTAGTGCTGCAGGTTCTCAAAAAGCAAACACGGAGAGAGAAGCTAATTCCATACATGCTGGGAAATTCAGTTTCTAGCACTTCCAAAACAAGGCCATTTTTAATAACAGGTTAAGTACAAGTTCATAGTCATCTGCTTTATAAATCAGTTTTTGAATTTTTATTTTTAAAAGTCTTACCTGTGTCAAGGTAGCACATGCCTGTAATTATAGCACACAGTAGTTTGGCACGGGAGGATCAACAGTTGGAGGACAGACTAGGTTACAAGGGACCTTGTCATAAAATAAAATAAAATATTTAGAACATCTTAAATAATATCCTTTGATATAATGCTCACGTATAATGATAAATCAAGATTATACCATTTTCTAATTCTTTATGATCACAAGTACAATGTTTATTTTACATCTATCAATTGCTCAGTGAAAGTGTATTCCATCTAATCATGACATATAAAGGTTGAGTCAGAGGAGTGGACGTTTTCCTGTTCCTTACTTGGGTGAGTGGGAATAGAGAAGGAAAATGGAAAGAGTTATTATACCTTCTAACACTAAGCATGAGTATGGATAGCTATGGGCAGGTGTACTCAAATTGTAAAAGTAACAAGTTCAACAACATTTTGAGCCTAATTTTAAAACTTAGAAGGATTGCACATAAACATCATTAGGCATTTATTTATACTGTGAGAATTACAAACACATAATTTATGTATCAATATTTCATTGCTATAAATAACAGATGTAAAGTGTAATAATCCTACTTGATTTTACATGACACATCAATACTTAAATATAGTTATTGATATTATACAATGTGAATAATCAGCTATGCAGTCTGAGAAATTTGTGAAGAACTTAACATTTGAATTTTTCTAAAACTGATAAATGTAGGTACCATTCTTGCTAAATAACTAAAGATACATAAATTTTTTTACTCCAGTTATGACCAACATAGAAAATGAAATGTATATGACTGGGTGAAATTAAGAAAAACATGAAGGAAGGCCAAGCTGTAGCTGGGTAGTAGAGGATTTGTCTAGTATACACAGGACCCTGAGTTTAGTTCCAAATATAGAAAATAAATCTTACAAGACAAATTTTAGAAGGAAGATTTTAAGAACAAATATAGACTTTGTGAAGACAGTTAGATAAATCAGAAATTTCTAGAGCCTCATAGATATTTTTCCTTTAGCGTAAGATAAGGGTGAAACTGTGTTTGAACCCGAGCATCTTTTTGCCCAGATATTGGCAGGCTATTAATGGAGGTTACTATTGACAGCTTCCAAAACATTTAGCGTTCTTATCCTCACTTTCTCCTCCAACAAATACCATTATTCTAGGATAACAAGGCCCTGAGATATAATCCTGAATAAACCATGAAAATAGCTCCTGCCCTTGTGGAAATTTTACTCTAATTAGAGTAATCATCAAAACAAGAATAGGCTATATAGGTATTAGTAACTACAGGGGAATATAAGGCAGTATAAGGAGCATGTAGAATGTGTGTGTGTGTGTGTGTGTGTGTGTGTGTGCGCGCGCGCGCATGCAGCACAAGAGCACACAGGCATGCATCAACAGACATGCGTGTGTGGAGAGAGATGGAGAAGAGGCAGTTGGAGAAGAAGAGAAGGCAGAAGAGACAGAGAGATGGAGAACTGACCTCCACCTTAGGTTACACAGAAATGTACTCATTGAGACAGTATCCTCAGTTACCGACCTGAAGGAGCTGACAGAGCTAATGAGGGGCATGCATGTGAAACATGTTCTTAGCATAGTAAAGAATCAGCATGAAGACCTTGAAGGAGGAATGCGTCAGTTAAGTCTAAAAAGCATCAAAGATGCTTCTGTGAGCATAGCAAGATCAAGAGCCACAGAGGTGAAAGGCAGTCAGTGTGAGGACCTATGGTGCCCTGGCATGGGTACAGGGGAGCTCCCTTTACAGGTCTGAGTGCCCCTTAGGAAAGCTGTGTGATCTGAGCAGCACTCACCAGTACCATTTGAATTACACGGGAAATTCAGTACCACATACTGAAATACACGGGAAATTCTCACTCCTTTATTGTAATTTTTCTTTGGGTGTCTTTTTATTTGGACATACCGATTAATCTTCATAATTAAGTAGTAACTATGAAATCCTAGGTGATATTTTGTTTGTGCTTTAACAAATAAAGCTTATCTGAAGGTCAGGGTATGGAATTAGCCACACTAGTTAGCCATAGAGGCCGGTGGGGTGGTGGTGGCTCCCATCTTTACTCCCAGCACTGGGGAGACAGAGGCAAAGGGATCTCTGTGAGCTCCAAACCACCCTGGGCTACACTATACTGAATCAGTCTAAAAAACAAACAGAACCAGGTGGTGGTGGTTCACACCTTTAATCCCAGCACTAGGGAAGAGAAGGCAGGAGGTGACTTGGCTGGGCAGAGAGAGGAATATAAGGCAGGAGGAGACGGGAGTTCAGGATTCAGTCTGAGTATTTGTAGAGACAGGATTCCCATTCGACCTGAGGATTTTGTAGAGGTAAGAACCAGGGGCTGGCTGCTCTTCTTCTCTGGCATTTCAGTTTTCACCCCCTAATATCTGACTCTGGGTTTTTATTATTAAGACCAATTAGAAATCGTGATACAAAATGTGATTCAAAAACCATAAGGGTGTGGTAATATGACTATCTCTAAGTAATCCAGAGGCTATTGTAAAATTGTCCTTGATTTTAAGTCAACACCTATACACATATATTAATGTAGTTGAAAGATGATTTGAACTGCACAGTGTTTCAGTCCCAAATACAGGTAGATGAGTGCCTCAGTGAGGTTGGACTGAAGACCAGAGCTCTTACTCAGAAAGGCATCTCCTGGCCAGTGGATGAACTCTTGCCCGGTAGCAGCCGAGTTGAGATCTTTTTAAAGACTCCGGCAATAATAATTGCAGAGAAGGAACTTTTTCAAGTGTGGTCAGTTTTCAACATTTGAAGTCAGCTAGCTGTACTGTTTGAAGTGGTTTTCAAAAATAAGCCTGGACATGAAATGTTGCTTAGTGCTGAGGCACTGACCTTGTAAGTACAAGGGCTTAGGTAAAAACCCATGCACACACACACACACACACACACACACACACAGAGGTGTGCGTGTGCACACACATACACTTGGCGGGGGAATTAAAACAAAATTTAGAAGTTAAGTATAGACTTATGAAATTAAATTGTTTTCTTGGCAAAAAATCATTTAATTTGACATATTTGCTCTAATCAGCATGCAGAGCATTAGGCCATTCTTAGTAAATCACATTCTTAATACAATGAGAGGAACATTAAGCAGGTGTTATTCACAGTGAAGCTCATTTCTTACCATGAACCTAAACCTAGTTCACCTATGCTAGGTTCACACCAGGAAGAGATAAGCATTATTTTTTTAAACCAAAAAACTGATGTTTGTTCTTTTTAAATTTTTTAAGAAAATTATTATTATTGTGAATGCCTGTTTTGTACATGTGTAACTAATACCTATTGAGGCCATAAGGAGAGTGTTAGAGCTCCCTGAAACTGGAGCTGCAGATGGTTGTGAGCCTATATTGTGGGTGCTGAGAATAGAACCCAGGTCCTCTGGAAGGGCAGTCAGTGCACTGACCACTGAGTGATGCTCCAGAGCTCAGTTCTTTTAAGGATAAGTATAAACTGTGATTTACTTTCTAAAACTGAAAGAAGTAAATTAAACTTCCGAATGTCAGTCAAAGTGTTTGTACCTACACATAAGTCTAGAAGATGCCCTGGGGTTTTGTCACCATCCTTGTTGAGAACCTGGGCTAATGTGCCTTGAATCTCCTAGGGAGACACATTTGAGGGATCCTGAAACAGCAGCTCACTTTCACACACAAACATTGCAATACATACTGTTCCCAAAGCTAGTGTTGGCCAAAGAGCTGTGTAAGAATTAATCACTACTGTCATCTTGAGTTCCAGGTACTTTTTCCTGTGGTTTCCAGTTGTCCCAGGAGCTGGTTTCCCTCTTATTTCTGCCGCTTTGTGAAGGTTGAGTTGACATTCTTAATCATTTGCCATTACTTCCTTCTAAGGGAGACAGAGTTTACTTTGATTTCAAGGAAAGGTTACTTCGCCTAGACCCTATAGTTCCTTGATTGCTTAAATAAACTTGTTGGCGGTCATTATTAAACAAAGTGTCTTTGGAGAAGATTGAGTGTTCGTTTGACCAAGCATGTTAAATGTTCTGTGCTTTTGATCAACGGTGGACCTTTGCAGAGGCCTGCCATGGTTAATTCTTGAGAGATTTTAAATTGGTTCTTTTTTAAAGGCTCATTTTTAGATATTTATCTACTGGTGATAATCAGAATCTCTGGTTTTCACAACTCAGGTGTAGTGTGGGTTTTATTTTATATAGTTTTTGCTTCTTTTTGTTTTATTTGCTTGCTGTTTGGTCTTTGAGCCAATGTCGCCTGTTTCCCAAAGCTGCTCTTAAAATTGTGTTGTAACTATGGATGAACTTACATGTCTCATCCTCTATCTTCTTGCCTACATGTCTCTAATGCTGGGTTATGGGCTTTTGCCTTTATGCCCAGTTAGCAGAGTACTGTAAATCAAACCCAAGGCTTATGCTGCCAGACAAGATCTCTACAGACTAAGCTACACACACATCCCCATGGGTTTCTTTTTAGAGAAGGACTCTCACTCTGGACCCCAGCCGAGCCTTCAACTCACTGCAATAGCACAGAAGGCTTCCCACTCACAGATATCCTCCTGCCTCAGCTCCTACAGGTCCTGAATGCTGAGATGATGGGTAGGAGCCACACCACCAGGCTTAATATCTCCTAATTTTTGACCACTTTGCTACTCATCACACATTATATTCCTGCCACGAACCATGAATGTTCTTGTCACCATCAGCAGCAATGACAGAACAGGCAGATGTCCCTTTTGTGACCAATTCATGTGTTTTTTACCTTCTGTAAATATAAACTTATTACAAAACATAAGTCCCACAAATCATCATCATTTCCTCAAACAGCTTGTCCATTAGGCAAGGTTAGATGCAACCTCTGGATTCAGAGGCACGTTGAGAAGCAGAATGGTAAACAATCCAGATTTGAAAACTGCCCCCATTCAGATACAAGGTAGTTGTGCACTCCTTTGTGAGTTACTCCACCCCTGTGGGCCTCCGAGTATTTCCTGGAAAGTCAGGGTGATGTTACTCCACCCCAAGGACCTCCAAGTATTTCCTGGAAAGTCAGGATGATGTTACTCCACCCCGAGGACCTCCAGGTCCTTCCTGGAAAGTCAGGGGGCTGTTACTCCACCCTGAGGACCTCCAGGTCTTTCCTGGAAACTCATGGGGCTGTTTTTCCACCTTGTGGATCTCTAGGCCCTTCCTGGACCCCGCATACCTCCAGGTTCTTCCTGGAAATTAGAGGTGCTGTGCCCTTTCTTGGATTTGTTGGGAATCCCCCAGGAAGGAGTTCAGCTGACAATTCGCTGGCAGGTTCTGTGGCTGGGAAAGAAGGATTTCTCAGAGTTATGAAGATAAGGTAGTGGGAAAATTAAACATAAAAAGAACATTAAAGAAACAGATTAAGATGAGGTTTAAGAGTGATTAATAATCACGAATATGAAAAGCTGCTACTGTAATAAGATCTCTTGCTGGCTTTTCATTTACAAAGATGATAGACGAAGAAATAGCTAAATATCATGTGCACTTGAGACCACATCAAAAAAACAAAACAAGATTTACTAACAGAGGAGGTTATTAATAGGGCCAATTTGACTCTTTAGGGGAATTAGTGAAAATTGGATTTCCTCTGTGACTGAAGTGACAGCATTCTTGGATATCTTATTTGCCCTCACTAACCCCATTTTAGCATGTGAAAGTCCATGACCTTGTAAAGCACTCTAGTTAATGTTCCCTAGGGCAGAATTATAAATTTTAGGTTATTTTAGGTTTCCATAACAATGTTGGCTTTTCTGTCATTTTCTTGGATTGCAAGGATGTAGGGATGTCTGTGTCTTTGTATTGAGTCTTTTATTTCTCACAGTGTTACCTAAACATTTTAATTGCGTCCTTTAAAACGATTAAGTGTGAACTTTCCATTTATCTGTATTTATCAATTTTGGGTGCTGGAGAGATGACTCAGTGGTTAAGAATGCTCGCTGTTCTTGCAGAGGAGCAGAATTTAGTTCCCAGCATTCATACCGTGTGTCTCACCACTGCTTGTAACTCCAAGTCCAGAGAATCTTCTGCCTCCTTCTCTTCCAGCTTCCATGGCCCCTGCACTCAGGGGCATCTGTCTGTACATAGACATGTACACATACTTAAAACAATACATATAAATCTTAAAAACTGATATGTTCTAAATCCCTCATTGCAATTTTTAAAGCTATAATAGTGATATTGAAATAAGAGAAAAATAGAAACTGAAATACTAATATTTTAAGGATCCCTGGGAGTTTCATGCCCCCAGTTTTGAGACCACTCTATATTAGTCGCTTTTGATGCTTGATTGAAAGTTTCTTGGTAATGACATTTTGTGATGGGAGCAGGCAAATATAAAGGAGTTATAAGGGAAAACTGTGATAGCTGTTCGAAAATGAGAGGCTTGCTAGTTGTGAGCTAGGTCTTGGTGTGGTCATTTAATACTAAGCCAAGCCTTTCTTTCATGAGTGCTGTGGTAATTCCATTGCTATACCATCGCCACTGGCAACGCTCATGCGCGGCAGTGTTCCTCTCCTTCCCCTGCAAGCCACCCTCCAGGACACAGTGAGATTTGAGACAGATAAATGCTAAAAGAACCTTGTGTACTAAAGCAATGTTTATTGCATGTAATACATATCATTGTTTGTCTCCTGTAGTGAAAAATACTTGTGTCGTGCTGTTAAAATGCATTCCTGACAGACCATTGCTTGCTATTATAGGGTCCATTGCTTAAAAAAAAATGAAACACTGACAGAAATACAATTTAAGAAAATTTGACACCAAGGGTAGTCAACCATGTAGGCTACTATTAAGGGGCCAAAACTCAAGACCAGTGGTTTATTTTAGAAAGAGCCACAGTTTATTTGCCTGTAGTAGACAACGTTGAAAGAAAAAAAATCAGACTCGAGTTCCTTGCTCTCTAGTCTGTAGAAAATTAATGAAAGCAACAGTTCAATAAGATTTTATTGCAGAAATGTTTAAGTGAAGCATTTTCAGAATGCTGGGGGATTTTTAAACAGTTACTTACCACTTAGAAAGCCATAACACTGTCTTGCGTAACAAATTATTAGCATTGGCTCCTATGCACACCCCGGGATTTTCTTAAAGTGGGTAGTCAGAGCTGGCTAGGCAGAATCCCTTTGCTCAGTGCGTGTGTGTGTGTGTGTGTGTGTGTGTGTGTGTGTGTAGCTTATAAATACCTTTGAGATTGACAGCCCCGCAGTACCCACAGTTACGACAATTTAAAATGTAAGCTACTGTCCAAGTAGTTTGGTGGGAATAGAAAGACAGTTGACTACGCGGGATGGAAAAAGGCCTTGGAAGAGAAAGTCACCGAAGATGAGATGCAAGGAGCTATGTTGGCTATTTGGAGGAGTACAGAGTGTTCTAACGTATAAGGTGCTACTGAACAATGATGCAGCATGACTCCTCAAGCCACCACACAATTCTATCATTAGAGGGAAAGCACGAATTTAGATGAGATGCATCATCTAATGTTGCCATTTTACAAACAAATCTGTCTCCTAGTAATATTTGAAATCAACTGTGTGTGGATGATGTGTTCTCGTGAAAGAGGTTACAAAAGTATGGAGTGG
>LOEQ01000679.1:369211-377477 GCA_001685075.1 Bramus lutescens | reverse complement strand
TCAATCTGAGGGTGGAAATCAACAAAATAGAAACACAGAAAACAATCCAAAGAAACAAAACTGAAATTTAAAGCAATAAACAGAACTAGAACAGGCTTCCATAGTTCAGGCTTTATTCTCCACCTGAAATGTACTGTTAGTTAGGTGGTTTCTCTGTATCAGAGGTAGGATAGTAAAAAATTCCCTGTAATAAAAACCTGCCAGGTTGGGTTGTGGGGAATGTGGTTTATACTGTCAGAGGAGAATCTAGATTGGAGAGATACAAATCCTAGCCTGGGGAATTATAGGTCAAAAGCAGAATTCTCTCTGCTCTAGGAACCCTTCTGAGCCTAAAGAAGCTATCAGAACCCAGTGTTGCCACCCACGCCATATCATACATACACCTGTAACTTTTAAGAAAAATTGAAGAGATGTGGTTTATACCCTGTTCCTAGGGTACAGCCCCTTTACCCAATGGAATTGTGACCTATAATGCAGTGTCTAAAAGCCATACTGTCTTGGGTTTGACTGCTATCTTGCTTTTGCTGTAGAGTGAGCAGGGAGAGAGAGTTCAAGGAGCTGATTCTCCAAGAGGGTCAAGTAAGCATCAGGTCCCCAGTGCACATTCGGGTTCCTTTGGGGAAGCAGAGATGCAGCAATTAAGCAATGGAGTGATGCTCTTTGGGGCATGGACCCCCCCGCCATGTAATTCATTCCTTTCTTAATGTGTCTTGATCTAGACAGAGTGAAGGCCTATCAGGTGTGAAAAACCCGGCTGCTCCTGGCGTGGAGTGGCCTCCAGACGGTGATTTGGCCACGTCAATCCCGTCATGCTTGATTTGGACACAACGCAGTAAGGCTGGGTTTTTCTATCCCTGATCAACTTCTCAATTAGCAAGCTGCCTTGTGTAACGGCCTTGTTTTGCAGTCCCTAGGGGCTACTTCAGGGGTCATTAGGGTGAGAAGACTTGAGCACCAGCTCCGGCTGGAGTGGGGCTGAAGGGGCCTCGGTGATTCCTAAACAGTGTAACCCCCTTTCAAGTTGTTTGCTTTCGTGGGATTGATTCTTAGCACATTAAGAGGCTTAAGGCTCCAATATCTTCTTTAAAATGTCCCTTTATCGCCCCTGCAGCTGACAGTTTTTTTTGTTTGTTTGTTTTTTGGCAGGCTGAGAGTAAAGGAGATAAGTAATAGGTTAGTATTGTATCTCTGTGTGTGGACACATGGCACAGAGACGCTCTGAAGTTGTTTTTCTGGAGTCTGCATAAACCAGTGAACAAGAGCTGTCAACTGACCTTAGCACCTCACTGTTCCGTACTGGAGGGTCTGAGTCCAAAATGCTTGCATCTGACTTTACTCACTAATGATTTTTCTTATAATTACTGGTTTTTTTCATTATTTTCTCTCTTAACCTTAAATAAGCTTTCCATGACTAATATATGTTAATAATATAAGCAATAGGCATTTATAAACGCACTCTGAAATGTATTTGTTTAATGTGATTTTTCTCCCCATCCATGACTTATCTGAATGATTTCTTCATCATTAAAATGAAAGGCTTTTTCTTCAATAAAATAAACCTGGCTAAAGAAACACACCTTAAAACAATATTCTCCTATTTTTGAAAATTGTGCTATTTGCAAAAAATTTCTACTTTTAAATATTATATGGTTAATATTTATTACTTCTTGCTTTGATCAACAGTTCTCATATCTATCTCTTATTTCTAGAGTTTTAGAAATTACATGAGCAAATTCAGATCAAATATAAAGTATTTGATTTTTATATAGTTCTTTCTTTCTTTCTTGGAATGAATTATTCTGACATATATTTCATGAAGAGATTTTCCCAAAGTGGTTTCCATGTGTTTCTTGCAAAAATGTCTTTTGACACCAGGAAGATCATTATATGCCTAATAATTTATACATGATCCCAAAGATAGCTGAACTTGATGCATGAGTTAAATTGGAAGTGGGTTGTGTATTGATGCTCCCCCAATAGATACACCCCTATACGTATGAAGGATTTGACTCCTGGGTTTTGATATTTTTCAGGAATAGTTAAAACTCTAGATACTGTAGCATAACTTTTATAAAAAATACTTCTGTTTTTAATTCCTGAAGGTGATGCCACCATGAAATACATACACATCCTAGAAATGAAGCCAGCACTTTGGAAATTGCATTTTATTAACAAAAAGTTTGATAACTACTTAGAAAGCATTATAAATACACAGTGTGCTCTAAACATACAGGGATGTACAATTTGCAGCTTGACTATAATTCTTTCTAATTTTCTGACACAAAGTCTGACTGAATTTTCTCAGGCATAATGCTGGATTCCATGCTGTGCTGATTCATTCTGCATCAAATTTGAGACAAATACTACTAAGAAATAACATCTAGTCCTTCCGAAGAATTGTTTGACTCTCGTTTCTTCCGTTATTTGTTAGTAGTCCCAGAACACTCATCTAATTCTACCAAAAACTATTTTCGGGGCTTTATTTTGGTAACTCTCCTAAATCTGACTTTAATGTAGTCCAAAAATCTTTAAAGGATTCTCAAATACCCCCCAACACACACACACACATGCACACACACACACGCACACACACATGCACACACACACACACATGCACACATACACACATGCACACATACACACACATGCACACACACGCACACACATACACACACGCACATGCACACATACACACAATACACACATACGCACACACATGCACACACACGCACACACACGCACAACACACATGCACACACATACACACACGTGCACACACACATATACACAAACACACACATATACACACACACACCACAATGTTAAATAAACATGGTGCTGCTTCTCATTTTCCTTAGATACTAGGAGATCACTACAAATCCAGTCTGCGAAGTTATACTCAATTTCTTCAAATTAATTCTTACCTGAATAATTCATTTATGGTTGAATAGAATGCAGTATCTTAAAGTTTGAAGTTACACACCACTCTTAAAGGGTGCATAGGTCAAGCTACATGATCTGACAGCTTTCTGGAGGAACTGAGAATTCAGTTCTGTATTCTGTTTGATCCTTGATTCCAGGTCACTGTGCAGTTTCTGATAGAGTCTAGGATATTTTTGACAGACACTAATAGATCCTTGATTCATGAGTCATGCTCCAACAGAGTTGCATTAGGAATACTCTCTTAAGGGACTTAAGAAACAACTTATTATTTAAGAAACTTAAAAAATAACTCCCCATTAAAATAACCAGAGGTAAATGGTTATTTTGTCTCTTATTATCAGAACTTAGATTGATACAGAGAAATTACAAAATAAATGTAAATAGCATATAGTCCATGCTTTTTTCAATTATGTCTGTGTAATTCAAAATTTTGATATTTGAGATGTTTCCACTATGTAAATCCTTTATTTAAAAGCAAAAAAAGGACTCAGGATGAGATTTTCTGAATATATTTTATTAGTGAATTTAACATATCAAACAGATGATCACCACAACATGTATTTTATTTTCTTACCTTAACAGAGGCGTGAGCTCTTGAGTTTTTGTCTCTTATGAAGAATCTAAATACAACTTGACGTTAATATCCCAACAATAGGCTTTTATATTAGTTGTTGCCATTCAGTATAGCAATTTTTTTTCTGAAGTAAGGTATAAAAATTAATTATAGAAGAGTGGATTATCTGAAAACTGAGTCTCTCCCCTGCAAGAATATGCCACATAACCTATTTAAGACCAAATTATCAGCGATCTCTACGTCAGAACCTCTGTACAGAAAGATACATTTCACATCAGAATAAATGAGCTTTGCATTGCACTGCCAATCTGACACTGTGTGCCTGGTGTCACACGGTGGCACTCTAGGGAGCTGGGTGTAGAACCTGGATAAAAGGGCAGCTCTTTGAAACATGCTGACGTGTGGAAACAGGAAATGACGTCTTTGAAAAAGGCAAAAGGCAAAGTCTTCGTCAGGGTTGCTTCTCAACTAACAGCTAACAGAACAGACTTACTCTACTTCCTATATTTGTTCCTCTTCTAGTTTCTCTTTCTTGACGCAAATTCCTTTTATTTGAAGTTAACCAAGAGGGGTAAAAATAGCATTTCCAAGTAAGGTTCTTAAGGGAAACGTTTGTCGAGGATGCGTGTAAAGAAAAGTGTGAGAAGAAAGATAAGAAAGAAGAAATGATGGGTTTCTAAAACATTGGGGGAAATAGCAAAAGTCTTTAGTGCTGCACCAGGAAAGTGTTGTTCACTTTTGAAGTTTTCACCAGGAAGGCATTTTCAGTTTTTGGTAGACAAAGCTTTCTGAAACTCATCATAAAGCAGACTATCACTTTAAAATTTTTGAAGTTTTTATCATAAAATCGCAGGTAGCTTTTACTGCACTGTTGTTAAACCTGGACAGAACTTAGTCCTACTGACAGCTTCCTTGACTGTTCTGAAAAGGGGTTATAAAGAAACTCACATGGAATACGCAGTGGAGGCAAGCATCGTTATTCTGATCTCTTAGAAGGCAAAGGCAGGCAGATCTCTAAGTTCGATGCCGTCCTGGTCTACAGTGTGAGTTCCAGGATAGCCAAGTCTCTACAGAGAAACCCTGTCTTGAAAAACCAAATTAAAAAAAAAAACAAACAAATAAACAAAAACACTAAAATATACTTATAGGCATTTTAGGGAATCTTAGATTTATAAAAAAATTCTAGGACTTGAACCCAGGGCCTTGTACATGCCAGGAATGAATTCCTCCACTTATACACAGCAGCAGACCACAGATATACATATTGTTTTGGCTATTTGCTCTTCCTTTCATTACAAAAATGTTATGCATGATAAGATAAAAATAGTTTTAAAAAACTTATTTCTGATTTTAGTCCATATGTGTTTCCTTTGTTTTACTGATATTCTTCTATTCTGATTAATATTTTGTATTTACATGACTATATTTAGAATTGGGAAAAATCTTGTCTTTTCAGTATCACAACAACAAAGACCAAGCTTGACACACTTTTGTTCTAAGATTTTGTGATTCTCCGAAGCGCGGATACAACTGTCGTGTTTGCCCAGAGATGTTATCCTCACCAAATGTTGAGAGAAAAATATTCAATTTTGTTTTCCTCTGAACGGTTTGTCCCAGGGGGCTGCCGCACTGATCTAAGCAGCCCCAACACCTGTTCATGAGGCCTCAGAGAGGGCCTGTGAGGGAGAAACCCATAGTGATTTGTTAACAACGAAAGCGCTGCCTTTAAACAGTTCCGCAACTGATAACAGTCGGATGTAAAGATGGAGACAAAGGACTAGAGAGCCTCTGGCAGCTCACAGCACTAGGTGCCTGTTCAAAGCAGCCTTATCTGGTCCTACTCTGTGCGTGCGTGCATGTGTGTGTGCATGCACGTGTGCCTGTGAAAGCATCTGGGAGAAATGCAGGCCCAGTGTTTACATGAGGTGCTTTCCTCAACGACTCTGAACCTGGCATGTGGTGTTTAAGAATAGGTGGTCGGCATAAGACTCATAGACTCAATCATCACTTACTTACATGACTGCTGGGATCTGAACTCGGGTCCTCATGCTTGTTCAGCAAGTATTTTATGGACAGAGACATCTTGCCATCCTTTTTATGGCCCACATTAACAGGGAAACACAAAATAGTGCAGGCAGAGAGACCTGTTTAGGATGAGGGGAGATAAATTATTCGTGTGGCTGCAGTACTAATTGGGCAACTGCTCCCTACAGACATGGGACATTTTTTTTTTCTCTGTGGACCAGAGCTAGGCTAGAACAAGAAGGCATCCATAGCATCAACCTTTTGTCTTTGTCCGTTTGTTCTATTGTATCAATAAGGAGTGGGACATAAAAAGTTGGGTAGGTAAGAACACTCAATTGTCTGAAATTGATAAAAAATAGTTGTATTGTATTTTCATCTACTTAGGATATAGGTTGAGCTATCATGATTCACATTATTAGCCTATATGCTCAAATCTCTAGCCTGTGTTTAATCTTCATCTTTAAATCAAAAGCAGAAGTTTCTAGGATCAATTCCAGCTAAAAAAAAATTACAGCCCTCCATTTGCTTTATAGTTATAATTGCTATTAGGTGGAAGTATGAGGAAAACTCAGACTACAGACATGCACTGTCCAACACAAATCAAAGCTTCGTGTAGCAATGCTCCTGGTAGCAAAAATAAATTTCCTTTAAAGATGAAATTTGTCTTAAAACATTCTCTTTAATACACTGCCTCCAGAAGTTCATTATCTTCATATACAATCAATATTGTTTAAAGAATTCAGGAAGTATTTGATTTTCGTGTGTGACAAAAGTCAAGACTGGTCACATCCCAAGTGTAAAACTACTTTGTGGAAGCACATGGCTGAAAAGTGATGGATACTGTGCCCACCTCCGCACAGACGTAAGGAAATGGGCAGCTGGCTTGGCTTGTGAGTTATTTAGATGTAGGTAGGGAAGGAAGCACCTCTTCAGCAGAACTAAACCTTCTACACACAGGGTGTGGAGTGTGTTGCAGTTTCAGTCTACATTTGTGGACTGTTTCAAGGCTAAGGCCATCTAAACTGCATTACAGCCCCAAGCTGGAGTAGAATCTGAAGTGCTTTGTATCAAAGATTTCTTAAGAAGGATCTACTTTGTATGAAATGCTAGGTTCTTAAAAATCTCGTGTGGATTTCATGGTAACCAAGGGATTCCTTGAATATTTCTTTGGGTTTCTGTTTTTCTCTGTCTAATACTGTACCTAGAGAAACAGTTGACAATGGCTTTCATCAAAATCTCTTTCCCAACTTAGCTTTAAGATTCCCTAGTGCTGGATGTACACACTGCTCAGCCATGTAGCTGAACCTTCAAATCATGAACATTCTTTTACGCTATCTTTTGTTGCCATCATATGACTAAGTCTGGATCTCATGAGTTAGAAAAATCTGATCTTCTCTCCTAAAGTTTAGAAATAATTTTCAATCTAGTTATTTTTATTCTACCTGTGCTAACTTTGCTAAAATGAGTGGACACGTGTTGACACTATCAGTCCCCCCAGTGTCTAGCCGACAAAGGCCAGCAATAACCAAGGGACCTGGGATGGGCATCCAGCCCCTTGTTCTTTGGTGCTATCCCGCATGATTCAAGGGCATGCAGGGTTGAGCTGAGGGTAGGAGAGTGACGGTATTGGAAACACTGAAAGCAAACACCCAGAACCTTAAGCCGAAGTCATCCCAGCCGTGGTTACCTATCCTGGCTGCCTAGGCTTTCCCACACCCCATATCAATGTATGCTAATTCAAAAATACTATAAAGACTGAACTTAAAAGTGATACAAATGCTTCATGATCCCACGCATGAGCTAGTCAAGAAATAACCTCCAAGTTCTTTTGAGCAGGAGGTATGTCTCGTACCATCAATATGCAGTTAGCATTTCAGCTTGTCTGCCTCACCTTCAGGAAACAGCACCGCTGTGTACTGTTAATTGGAAACAAACGAAACGCAAACTAGGAACGGGGCTCAAAGTAATGTGAAGTGTATCATATGTCCCCCTTGGTTTAGTTTTACATGTTTAGTGTTTTCTGGCTTTATTGATTTTAAATTCTCACAACGTCCTCATCTTTGTAACGTTAAACTCCTGTGAAGACCCAACAAGAGAGGGGCCAGTAAGTTCTATTCTCTTCAGGTTTTCTTTTTTTCCAGGGGTGAGGTTTTCTGAGTTCAGAAGGATGGGATGCTGACAGGGAGTTCATTTTCCAGTTCTCCCTCCTTTGGTTTAGGAAGTGAACTTGGAAAAAAATGATGAAAAGTGTGTTTACAAGAGACAAACAGCGTTTGTCCTTCTCAGTCTGTGGAACTGTCCCATTCTGGCTGGTATAAACACTCAGACAAACTCACCAGCCTGCAGACCAGACTGGAGGATCTTTTCAGTCAAGTACTATGTCATCTCTGTGGAAAGCAGGGGAAACTTTCTCTACTCACTTCGAGGTTTTCTAGTTATTCTGCAGAGAAAAGCTTCCTATGCAGGTGATGATAATTAGTCTAGTCTCATTCTCAAGATTAAAGGGAATCCTTAATGCTACAGTCAGGTGTGGCTAAGTAGCTAGCCAAAGGAGAAATGTTTCTCTTTGTTCAGAATTGAGGCTGATTGTAATAATATCTATTTGTGTATTTTCTACCAGACAATGAATTAATTTGAGTCAAACACTATGTTTTTCATAGCTTGGGGAAATTTGATTTAGTGATGTGAGTCACTGACCTGGTTTAGAAAAAAATATCCATAGAA
>LOEQ01000679.1:359211-364211 GCA_001685075.1 Bramus lutescens | reverse complement strand
TGGTGATAGACATTAATGGAGATGGGTTAAATGAATATATAAGAGTTAGCCAATAAGAAATTAGAACTAATGGGCCAGGCAGTGTTTTATTAATACAATTTCCACGTGGTTATTTCGGGTATAAACTGGCTGGGTGGCGGGACGCAGNCAAATAAAGAAACTGCCTAGGCCTTTTGATAGGGCAGAACTTAGATAGGCAGAGTAGACAGAACAGAATGCTGGGAGGAAGAAGGCAGTGTGGCAGATGTCATGGCTCTCCTCTCCGAGATGGACGCTGGTTAGACTCATGCCGGTACACCACAGTCAAGTGGTGATAGACATTAATGGAGATGGGTTAAATGAATATATAAGAGTTAGCCAATAAGAAATTAGAACTAATGGGCCAGGCAGTGTTTTATTAATACAATTTCCACGTGGTTATTTCGGGTATAAACTGGCTGGGTGGCGGGACGCAGCCCGCCGCTCCTCATTACTACACCAACTAATCTGGAACACCCACCAAACGAGCATCCATCACAAAATAGAGGGTAAAGAATGACACCAGAATCTGTCCTCTGACTTCTGTATGTCTGCTGTGGAAGGCACATGTGCATACATGTGTATGCATGCACACACACACACACACCACACACAAACATATATACATACCACACATATACATACATACAACACACACAAAACACCCCTCAACCTTTTTTGTTATGTGATTCTTTTAGAGGCAAAGAATTGGTAACAGGAAGTTTGTTTTTATCTTGTTTGTGTTCATTACTTCCCCATCTCTTGACTTCTCTGGAATCCTAAACATGGTCTCTACACAATCTTAGCTACCTCCAAAATCCTTGAGGGGGAAGCCAAATGAAGCTAATAATGAAACAATTACCAGCATTGGAAAGACAACAAAGGAAAGAATACTGCACAGAAGTCTAGAAAGATAAGTTGTAGTTTGGGCTCTGCTACAAACTGGCTGAGCAGTCTTAAGCTAATTACCTCATCTCTCTGAATCCAGTTTCCTCATTTGTAACATGTGATTAATCAATTTCAAAACTCTTTTGAACTGAAAGTATAATAACTCCTTCACTTTTTCTTCGTTGAAAATTATACTCTCCCTTGGGAATTATTCTATGGTTACAACCTGTTTTCCACAGGTAATGCCGAGTTTAGAATACTGTAGATATGCCTACCAAGGCCAGGCATCCTGGTGCTCACAGTTAATCTCAGTATATTGGAGGTACTGGAATGCAGATCTCTGTAAGCTCAAGATGAGTCTGGTTTACCTATCATGTTTAAAGACAACTGGCACTACATAGTGAGACCCTCAAACAGCAAATAAACAAACACAAAAACAACAAAATTGTGCATATCAAAACCAGAGGTATTCAAATTGCAAGACCCTTGCTGGAGTTTCGAGAATGTCTAGTATCTGTAAGAAAATGTCCATAGAGTGTGTCATCAATAAATATTGCTTTACATTCTCAATTTATGTAACTTTCTCTGAAAGGTCCTGTTTTATTCAAAGCCTCTTCATGAGTCCCTATGAAATAATAAGATATGATGTCTGTGGTGAAAACAGATTCAAATTCTGGCCCCATCATATATTTGGTAAATTATTGGCTTTGTAATTCTTCAGTGTGTTATGTAACCTCTCAAAACTGCTACAGTTTTGTGTCAATAAAATAAAATCAGATATTTGTCTTACAAAGTCTAGAGGTTAAATAAAATAATTTTACCAAGTATTGAATTCATTTTTAAAAGCTCATTCCTTCTATATCTATAATTTTACCTGTCAAAATTATAAAACAGTATCCTGGTATTTCTATAAAATATATAACACAATAGTGTCCCTTGCCAAATTTAGATGTCCAGAGTATTTCCTAATATAACTTATTGTTTTACCTAGGCAATAACCCAGGAGCCATCTTGTGTCTTGATTCGCCCCAACAAAAGTTTTATATGAACAGAGACATCATTTTTAGGTGATACTTAGCCAACAGTAAACTAAGAATTTCACATGTTATCTTTTATAAAAATGTGGATACACACACACACATACACACATGCATACACACACACGTACACACACACACACAAATATCCATGCATCCATCCAAACACAGTTCTTTTCATGTGAACATGTGTGCACACACATTTTCAAAGAGTGTTAGCCATAATGGTAAAATACCTCTGTTCATTTGACAGGTTGATTCAATGATAGCAAGAGCAATGAGAAACGTTTTTAAGAAAGCACCTTGTTAACTGTTCTACTTAAGAAAAGCTTTCATATTTTTAGAAAAAGTTTAAAAATGAGAAAGAACTCCAACCTTCACTATTCTAAAAAATAGTATTTTAGCATATAGTCACTCATGATTTTTCCCTATGGATATATGACAAATTATGTATAACTTCTATATATTATAATGATATTTAGTCAGATTACAAAATAGGAAGAGGAATCCCTCACATGATGGTAACTGCCTGTAATCTCATCACTCAGGAAGTGGAGGCAGGAAGATCCAGTTAGTTGCAAGCCTGCAGGATATGGTGAGACTCTTGTCTATTAATAGCAGTAGTCACAGTTGTCATAGTAGTAAGAGAAATAAGTCATGAAGGTGGGAGGGAGTTGGGAAGGTGGGGTGTGTGGGAGGAGTTAAAGATATGGGTGTCCTGACTATGATACAAATGCACAGAATGAGTTAATAAAATACCATGTTAATAATCAATTTAACAGGGAAGGGTCTTAATGTATGGCCCTTGAACACTTTCATTTAGTCTCAACTATTTATCTTTATTCTTGCCATTAAAATTTCTTTTAAGATATGTTACATTACTTTTTATTATCAAGTATTAAGTCTACATTGTGTGGTCTGATGCTTTGGTCATTTCTATAGTCCACTTTATATCATCAATAAAGCAGACAAATATTCAAATCAGTGTCAGGATAAGTTTACAGGAGTGTAATTAGTTAGTCAAAGAATACAATGATTTGAAAGCTTAGGGTAAATATTGACCAAATGATCTTGGTAAAAGTTGTACCTATGTTTCTCACACCAAGTTTCCTCATGATCTCACATATTCACCCTAACACTGGGGCTTATTATTTAGAAAGAAATTCTTGTCACCTTCAGAGATGAAAGCTGCTACCTGATTATAGTTTTTAATTGGTGTTTATTTGCTGACTTGTAGCCCTTCAGATTTTCCTACTCTGGGAACTGTTCATGCCCTGTGTTCATTTGCCTACCAGGTCAGGCGTCCATATTTTATCTATGTCCTGCACTGACAATGAAAGCATCATTCAAGTGCTAAACTCAGCCTGAATCCCATTATGATACAAAGTAATTGAATGGGGTTAATGCTGTTTACAAATCATAGATCAGTTTTATTTCATCATGGAAATAAAAAGTTACATTCACAATTAAGTTTGTCTTCTCAGTAGAATTCAGTCAAGTAAGACAAGCGCTCCTAAATTTTGACTCTAAAAATGGCTTGCATTCTTATGGCTGCCAAGTACAATCCCAACCTCATTATCAAAGCACCTAATACATTTCTATGTCCGCTTCATTTATTACCTGCCATAAAGTGGCTACATATCTTTAGCACTGGCTATGCNNNCAATTAGCAATCGGTGATTGTCTTGTCGCTGTGATCCTTGCAAGACAAACTTCCTTGATGCAGAAAGTCAGATCATCTTCATCAGTTAGGCAGAACACACAGACATGGTCACCCTGAATACAGATGGGTCTCAAGGTAGGAGACGCCCCTCTTCCACTGAATGTTGCTGTGGAGACATATCCAGTATGGTCACATCCTGATGAAGCCTTGCAAAGCCTTGTTGCAACACTCAGTATGAAGGCCCAAATTATTTCCAAATATTAAAAAAGAAACAGTAAAATAGGGGCTGGGGAGAATTCTCATCAAGTGAAGGTCAAGTGCTTACCACAATAACAAGAAGACACGAGTCAGACACACAGCACTGATCTAAAAGTAGAGGCCAGTGGTTGCATGCCTGTAATCTAAGTGCTGGGGACACAGGAATAGGCAGTTCCATTGAGCTTGTGCACTTGACCATTTAGCTGAAAATGCGAACCCTAGATTCAGTGGGAGACTATCTTAAAAGTCAAGAAGGTCCAGTCAGATGGCTGAGTAGATAAAACACTTGCCACCACCTTGGAGAATATGACTGTGATTGTGGAAATGCACAGTGTAGAGGAACGGACACCCTGATGTTGTACTCGTCTATCCACAGCATAGAACCAACTGACTCCTTTACATTGACCTCTACGCATAGTGTACTACTTGCATAGCAACCCCTAACTAAAAAAGACTCCCAATTCTTGTTTCATGAAATTGAAAGAATATTCCAAGAATTTCTTGATAATAGCAATAATAAATAAGGAGGCATACTAGAGGACACCCAGTGTCTTTCTCTGGCCTCTATACATATTTGTGCATAAACACCTCTGCACATATACAAATTAATATGTACACACATGAACACACACATGCACATGAATGTCCACGTGCATGCACCACACAGACCCAAAGCAGTAATGATAGCATGTGCAGGGCTATGCTTTTTCTAGCAAAACTGCAGGGCCTGTATTTTAGCTATAGAAATATCTCTCTTTAAAAAGTAAGGAAACTGGGGAAAATCTTTCTGGAACTTATTTTATGATTAATCTTTATTTGTAATTGAAAAAAATCTCTATACTATGTTAATTTATTGAGGGATGAAACCTTCCTCCACAGAAAACTAAATAATGATGTGTCTAGTTTTTACCTTTCCCACCAGCAAACTACCAAATTTTGGTACAAACTACACACAGACTTCTTATTAATTATGAAAGCTCAGTTGATAGCTTAGGCTTGTTTCTAACTAATTCTTTTAACTTAAATTAACCTCTGTATCTTTTAACCTACCTTGTTTTTACATGACTTGGTTACCTTTACTTTGTAAAGCCCATGCTGCTTGCTCTGCACCACACACACACACACACACACACACA
>LOEQ01000679.1:345204-359139 GCA_001685075.1 Bramus lutescens | reverse complement strand
ATGAGAGATTTTGGAATATATTAATTGAAATGCAAATATAAATTAAATTTATGGTTTTTAAGATTTATACTTTGTTTCATTGATTTATACATACATACATATATACATACATATGTGTGTGTTTGTATGTGTAGAAAGAGACTGCTCTTTCATATTCCAGCCACCCAGACCCAAATAATCACACAGAAACTATATTAATTACAACAGTGTTCAACTAAGGCATATTTCTAGCTAGCTCTTATATCTTGAATTAACCCATTTCTATTAATCTGTGTATTGCCACAAGGCTGTGGCTTACCAGAAAGTTTCTGGGCCCTTCTGCTTTGGCAGCTATATGGCATCTCTTTGACTCTGTCTACTCTCTCTCTGTGTTCTGATTTCCCGCAGGACTTTACTCTGCTAAGCCACTGGGTGAAACAGCTTCTTTATTAACCAATGGTAATAAAGCATATTTATAGTATACAGAGAGGAATCCAAATCACATATATTAAAGCTTAGCAATCTCATTTAATACAAAAAATGACAAGTATGTAGATGACAATTTTAGCCTCTGGAGTAGGCAAACAAATTGATGTCTTCTCATGACTCTACCCTTCTGAACATTCTTTCTGCCCCCCAAATCCTGCCTAACTATTGGTCATTCAGCCTTTTATTAAATCAATCAGAGTGACATGCATTCACAGTGTCCAAAAAGATTATTCCATAATATAATGACCTTGGAACATAAGGGGGAAAAACAGTCTACATGATATTTCTTTTTTTTTCTTTGTGGTATTTGATTTAAAAAAACATTTTACACATATTAATTTTCTGGTATGTGTGCATGTTTGTACCACGGTGCATGTTTAGAAGTCAGAAGATAACCTGTGGGAGTTGATTCTCTCCTCTCTTCCACCCTGAGGATTCTGAGAATCAAACTCAGGTTACAAGGCTTGGTGGCAAATACATTGACCCTTGGAGCCGATTTTCTGGCTCAACATTTGCTTTCTGTTTTAAGCGCTGAAGCAGTGCTAGGCCCTGTGGAAGCAGAGGTTAATAAAATCTAGTTTCTGTAAGAAACTCAGTGTGTTCAGCACTCTGGGGGAGACAAGATATCAGAGACTTGCAGTAAAGCTTAATTAGACTTAGTTCTATATGCTGGAAGAAGAGGCATCCATTTTTTCAAGTTCAGGGAAGCACCTTGGAGCTGACTGACATGTTTAGTTTACAGGAATGAGTCCTATGGTTCTGGTAGGGCTTGGGACAGGACTCAGTTGGTAAAATGCTTGCCTGGTGGGCATGAGGCCCTGCATTCCAGGTTCAAGAGCCATATAATGCAACAAAACAGCAAAACCAGTATGGTGACAACCACCTGCAATTCCAGAGCTGGGAAGATGGACATAGGCAGATACCTTCAGCTCCCTGGACAGTCAGCCTAGCCAAATCAGTCTCCTGTCTCAGTGAGAGACTCTGTCTCAAAAAGATTGGTGGATGGCTCTAGAAGAGTAAAGTAGAAGCTGGTCGCTGACCTCTGTGCTCATAAACATCCATGTGCACCTACAAGAACACTGCATGCGTGGGTGCCCATGTGCAAGCGCATGCGCGCGCGCACACACACACACACACACACAGAGGGAAGATTTTGAAATATATTAGTTTGAAATGGCAAGTATAAATTTGTAGGTTTTTTAAGATTTATACTTTGTTTCATATATATATATATATATATGCATAGCAATCTCATTTAAAACCCAAAATGATCATTATGTAAATGATGGTTTTAGACTCTGGGGTAGACAATCAAATTGGAGTGCAGAATTTTTTTCTTTTTATTTTTTATTATTATGATAAAGATTATTTCTTTTATTTTTCTAAGATTTTAATTGTATCATTCTGCCCTTTCTTTTCCTTACCCCAAGCCCTTCCATACATTTCTTTTTGCTTTTTTCAGATCCATGCCTTTTTCATTGACTGCTAATATATATAATTAAATACATATGTTAATATAATATATTCTATGTATCATAATTACAGACTGAAAAAGTTACACTTATTGTGGACAGATGTTTATATATTCAAATAAAAAGGAGCTGAGCAGTAGATGTGCTAACATGGAGTTGGGAAAGGGCAGGAGTCCTCAACAAGAGGCGAAGAAATACAAGTAACTAAGGAATGAGGAGACAAGAGAAGCCGTCTTCCACTGAGAAGTGCATGCCCGTTAGCTGGTGAACCACCAACAAATGGTCAGCCCTAAAAACGTATGTACAAGCACCAAATTTACAGACAGAGAAGATGTGCAGAAATATTTAAGGACTCTACCCAAGACAGTGAGCGTTCAACTCAAGATTTTAGCCAAGCAAGTCAGGTTGTTACTCTCTGGAGTAGCTGACTTCAGAAGAGCATTCTGTTTTCTGACAAAGAATATGTAAGTATTAATAGATCCTGCAGGGCTAAGGTAAAGTTGACTTTGAATAATTTATAGCAGGATTCAGGATAGGGATAGTGTTCCTTGGTGCTGAAGGGATTGTAACGGGTGAGATATGCAATGACAATTTGAGAAGAGACGGGAAATTTGTTCATGAGTGTAGGGATTGGCAGACACCTCTTGCTGAATATTGCAGTATGGAATACCCCGTCCTTTAGTAGCTATGAATGCTGAGAGAGAAAGTAGATATGTTGGGAATACATAACACATTTCTTCTTCTTTTTAAACATTATAAAGACAGAAATTAGTTATAATTATACATCACTAACCTTAGGGAAATAAGACAACTAAGTTAATGTTCTCACTTCTTCAAACGCACATTACAAATGAAGGCATCTTAGAACAGGGTTTTGATAAACCTGCTCAAAGTGGAAGAGGTGGGAGGCTTGAGAGGGAGGTAAGGGGGACACCAAGAGTGTTGAAAAGATTTATAATCGTTTTATTGGATTTTTAATGAATCAGTAAGAAATATAAAAGGGGAAATTGCTCTACACCCCCAATTTTAGAACAGAGGTTTATTAATTATACTTCATTCTTACTCTTCTCAGGACTCAAAAACTCTATGAAGTCAGCTAGACTTGTCCTCAGCTGGAAATTAGCTGCATTCTTAATTTCCACATAAGAATATTAGATGAGTTAATAGCCTAATTGGCATCCCTTTTTTCTTCTTTAGTAAGTTTTGAATGAAGATGAAACTAATAGAATTGACCATTCCACAAGCATTTAAGACTACATTACAAGAAAGAGGATGAGAGAGCATTCCCAAGGTTTAGGCTGACCTCTTAAATACACTTAAAGCTTTCTTCAGCCATCACCATATTCAAAAATATTTTTTACACATGTTAAATCTCAAAAACGCAGGTTATATAATGTTAGAAATAAGTTACAAAATTTAAGTTATTCCTTATTTTTTTGAGCATTTAATACCTGCACTGTGATTTATCTAACTGCTTCATGGCTACACATTCGAGCATATGTACATGATTGCATGTAAGTACACATGCTCCCACATGTATGCATGAACGCGACTGTATGGATGGTGTACAGGTGAGTGTGCATGTGGAGGCCAGAGACTCACTAGGTGTCTTCTATAGTAGTAGCCTCTCCGCTTTATTGTTTTAGATAAAGTCTCTCACTGAAGCTCAAGCTCATCCGTTCAGTTAAGACAATTGATCAGCACCCCCAGGATCGTCCTGTTTCAGCCTCCCCAGTTCTAGGCTTGTACGCAAGCACAGGCATGCCAGGTCATTTATCTGTGTACTGGGGACTGAATGAAGATCTTTATTCTTGTGTGGCAAGCACTTTGCCCTTTCGCCAGCCCCTGTACGGGACATTTTTAGGGACAAGAATGATCTCAATTGAACAGCTATGGTTTGCTCCTAACCACAGCAGTAAACATTGTTTATACTGTTTTGTAAGTCAGGTGTGACTGCGATACCTTTAACCTGTATTCTATACCATCTTTACCTTTACATGTAGGTCGACGTGTACACAAAAGACTTTACCCAGTTGTTAAGATATCAGTTATGAAACCTTTCAGACTGTTTCACTCTGTTGATGTATTTTCTCTCACTTTTAAATACTGCATCCATTTCTCTCTGTCTCTCTGTTTGTACTAGCCAATGGGACATGTGGCATCCACCTCATCAAATGGTAGTTAGACTTATGTAAAATGCACAAGAGAATACAGTAATGCAAAGACTGTGGGTCTGGGTGTGGCAATTCATTCCTGTAATGGCAGCATTCAGGAGGCTGAGGTGTGATGGTTGCTAAACCTCGAGGCCAGTGTGGGCTTCACAGTGAATTGCACACTAGCCTAAGCAACACAGTGAGACTTTATTTTAAGAAAACTAAGACTAATAAACTTATATTCACTCTTTACACTGTCCTGACCTGGGTGAAAGAACAACCAGGGCTGACAAAGAACTGAAGCCTCTCTGGTTCTTCTCCACATTTCCTCAGGCTGTGTGAACCCAGACAGGTCTTTTGACATTCTGATAGGATCCTGGAAACTCATACATGTGTACATACATGCAAACATGTACATATACTCAAATATGTAGACATGAAAAATTCGATAAATAACAGTACAGGAATTAAATGCTCACTGACCTGCTAGGATTGATGTGAGAAATAAGTCTGATCAAGTCCCACGATCAAAAGGGGAGGTGTAGTCTTTGCCACCAGGAGAAGGCTGGAATCTGGACCGTATCCATGGCAGCTTGTTTGCCTGCCTTCCCTGGGCTTTTCTTGGTAGTTCGCTATAGTCGGATACTGTGTCTTTCTCTCTCCTACAGAGAACTTATGTAGGGAAAGAGTGGCATGCACCCATGTCAGCATCACATGTGTGACCAAAGCAGAACATGAATCCAGGTCCCCAGCACTGCTGCTTCCAGGTGACAACTCACTGTGCCAACCTTGATCTTACTCACCTACAAAATAAAATATTCTGTCTTTAAGGACTCTGAGCTACAAATGATAGGATACCGCAGGACAGAATGGGGAGATAGAATCCATCTTTGTATATGATAACTAATAGAATTTACGTTCCTGATAAGAAATTAAACAAAGTTAAAGACAAAAACATTGAAAATTTCTTCAGATCATTTGCACTGTAGGAAAACCAGCTCAATAACAGCAAGAAGACAGGAGTACTTTATTGAATGTATTTATTCAGATATGATATTATATTATTAATGATTTGAAAGTAATTTCAGCAGTAATATAAACGGATTATCTTGAGCACTCATTAAATAAGACTTTATTGCTGTTTCACTTAATTTTCCATAAAAGATAAAAGTCAAATTTGGGCTCCCAAGGGTTCTCCAAATAAAAGAATATTTATATTTATCCAATATATCTTCATGGTCATGCTAGCTATATAAACTGATACATTAAACATCACCATTTAAATGCAATATTTAAAGCATACAGCTAGCAAAAAAAAAGGAAAATATACTCAAAGTCCCAAGCTTAAATGTGCAACTTGTCCAGTAGATACAGCAGCAAACAAATTCGAGATTTCCAGACTAGAGCTGAGCCTCTACTTTAAACCAGCATCAGCAGTAGGCAGTAATCCTAGGAAAAAAGTAAATTCCGCAAATAAACAGAGCAATTTTCCTTTAAGGGGAGAACTAATTCTTTTCAATCTACTTTTTTTTATTACACTATTTTCCCCTCTATCTACTTAGCTAGTATAAGGATAAATTTCCAAAGCTGCCTGGATGGAAAATAAATAGATTCACTGTTTGTCTAGAATTCCAATCTTTGCAAATGTAAATCAGTCCAAGTGCCCCTCATTTAAACCTTCAACTTTGTAGAGCATTAGAGGGTGGCCTTCATGTCACAATTTAATCCATGCACTAAGATTTCTGCCTGAGCATCACTCTGAATTGACTATCTGATAAAGAATGACCATCACCAAAGGTCACAGAGGTCAGCCTGTGTAATTACAGAGTTGTTTTCAGTCAACTCTACAAAACACTGCTGTTTGAACTTTAAATTGTTACAATTAAATATATATAATATATGTAATATATGTATATATACATATATAAATGTACTGGAAACAGCATGACATTTACTTTTGACCTGGATTGTGTTCATAGTATAACCCACTGAGAAACTAATATAAAAAGAACGCTTATTAAAAATACTAGAGTTTTGCACTTCTAAACAATGCTTCATAAACTAAAATGCATAATTAACTGCTGGGAGCTGGTTTTCTTTATCACATCAACATGAGATAGTTCTTCCAGATTGTTCTGCCTTAACAGGAAGCATTCTAGGAAGTAACATCTACTATTTCACAGCTGGGGAATTTGCCATGGAGGTAAATAGCCCCTGGGCACTTTGCACTGGACAGTAGGCACTTACAAATTGCTAAGATTTAGTCACATTTTAATTAACGAACTAAAGGGAAGCTGGAATAGAAAACTTTAAACTGGACAATTTCCTAATTCTTTGGTTCACTGTAGTGCTTTTTGTGGTTTGTATTAACTGGACAAAGGACCAGTAAAAAACCGTTTATAATCATAACCAGTAATTCAAATTAAATATAATATCATATTTAATTTTACTTTGATGGGGATGTATATGGATCAAATATTTTCTCCTCACCAAAGTGGCAAGGAAAAGGAAAAGAGAAAAGAAAAGAAATAAGGAATTTCACCATTGGTTTCCCAAATGCTGACCTTGCTGCTCCTGTGCTGTTCATAAACGAGGCGGAGTTTGAAAGGCTGTATGCAAGTCTTAACATGTGAAACAACCCAGTTTTAACTTTCACAATGAAAGAAACTTCCTAAGACCGTCTTTCAGATTTCAGCACTCCTAACGCACTTTATGTTTTCTTGCTTTCAGATTTTGCGTTGGAGACAAGTTTTTCTTAAAGAATAACATGATCCTCTGCCAGACAGACTACGAGGAAGGCCTAATGAAAGAAGGCTACGCACCCCAGGTCCGCTGATCCGTCGGCATCACCCCCAACAACGCAAAGCACTACATCCCTTTATCTTTTTTGCTCACCTGTATATAAGAATTGACACAGGAACCTACTAAATAGGGTAGCGGTAGGACAGCAGGATGGCCGGCCATATGGAAGAAAAGGCGGACTGCATCTGTATGTAGTAAAATTGCCCCAGTTCAAGAGTTGAATGTCCATTATTAAAGGAAGAAAAGTAATGTATATATTGCTGGATTTCTTTGCTTGCTATTTGTTTTTGCGTCACTTGGCATGAGATGTTTATTTTGGACTATTGTATATAATGTATTGTAATATCTGAAGCACAAATGTAATACAGTTTTATTGTGTTACCATTTGTGTTTTGTTTGCTTCTTTGTATTGTTGCATTTAGTACAATCAGTGTTTAAACTTACTGTATATTTATGCTTTCTGTGTCTACCAGCTATTTTCAATGAGCTCTACCTTTCTAGTAAGAACTGAAGAGCAAACCTCACCAATGACACACAGATAATGCAAGACTATCACATTAGAAACACAAAAGTAAATAAGTAAACACAGGCAAAGCAGTTAGTGACACCCACTCCTTATGGCTCCTACAGTTAGGTGTATTCATGGTCTCATGATAACCCCTATTTTCAGGGGATGAAAGATCAGCTTTAAAAAAAAATAAAGATTTCACCTTAAAGCACTTTCATTTTATACCAACGTGAAAAGTGCCATTTTTAGAATGACTTTAAGACTTAGTGATGTCCTTTTAATACTCTTTATTGTGTCCCTTACCTTCACTATGGATTTATTCTACTTTTCTTTTCTCAATCACACACCGTTTGTGAAATAGTGCCTTTGGGTAGCATGTAAATTTTATTTCCAAAGGGTTACTCTAAATGAAAACGGTCTTACCACAATTATGACATAATTTTTCAAATTTAAAATTCCTTGCATAAGTGTTGTCCAGGCTTCTCCCTAGGAGATGGGGCTTGATGTCTTTATGGTTAATGAACTGTTGACATCACACAGACTGGAGTGTGACTCTGATGACATCACACAGACTGGAGTGTGACTCTGATGACATCACACAGACTGCAGTGTGACTCTGATGACATCACACAGACTGCAGTGTGACTCTGATGACATCACACAGACTGGAGTGTGGCTCCATTGAAACCAGGACGGTGCCCTGTGAGTTCTTTGCCATCTTCCTACTCAGATCGTGTAACACTTGGGCTAAAATCTATCTTTTCATTTCTTTTTCACGATGAAGTGTTTTCCCCTTATTTAAATAATAGCTGATGAAGAAGAATGTTCTAGAAACAGAAACTGTGGGAAATGATTTACTCAAACTGCAATTAAGGAAATAAAACCAAGACTCTGGTTCCCTCTTCTGCTCACACGTTGTTATTTTGGTTTTGCATTCTGCGGTGAGACCAATTTTCCACAAATCCACTCCGAACAGGCACCCTGAACCGTATTTGTTCTCCAGCAAACTCTGCACCATGGGTTTTCTCATTGTTCTCCATTGCGTATACAGGAAATGTCCCCCACTGTTATTTGTATTACATATTTTGCCTGCCAGTTTCTGCATTACAGATGGCGATTAAATGTTCTACCTACATTCTTGGTGTGGGGCCAGAATATTAACCTGGAAACAATGCTGGTGTGGCTTTGAATCATCATGAAACATAAGTTTATTCGGGAAATGCATGAGAATCTGAATATTACCTCGTGGAAAAAAAAAGGTTCTGTAAAAAGTGAATGATAGGCGTATTTTCCAAATGCTTCATGGTTAAGAGTGTGCAAGTCCCGTTTGCTCAAATTGGAGGAAAAACAAAGAATTGTAAATGTATCCATTTGGAATCCACAAGGTGATTCTTGTTTCCCGCTCAGCCCCAAAAGTTTGTTTTGTGAGAAGACAGGCTTAGCTTAAAACATCAAAATGAAATTGGGAAAGATGACACACCACAGGTGAAGGAGACACACAGCCAGGAAAGGGAACACACAGCAAGAAGTTCACCTAACAGCCTTGCCGGCTCCTCTTGATATAACGTCTTTCATTATGGTTTTCAAATGTCCTTAATGTTTCCCATCAAAATGGGTTTTCATAGTGTCCTTAACAGGTCAAAATATGTGTCACCTGGGAACAAACTTCTGATTTCTGAAAGCCGTTCAATCACCCTTGCCATCCCCAAATCAAACAGCGTCTACATTGCTTTTGCTTAATCTTTGGGGAAACGGCTCACCTGAAGTAAAGATTAAGAACTTAAACTTTTTAGATTATCTTTAATCTCCATGAAATTGTGAACCAAGACAAAGGTAAATTTCCACCTTTAAGATGTTTTCCAGTTAATTGGCCACATGCAGTAGCAGTTTGGACTTGAAATATTAGGCTGGTTGTCCTGAGGACGCAAAGCCCCTGACTTTTTTCAGCTCTTTGCTTTGTGTGGACCCTAGGTCATACCTAATGCTCCAGTAGGACACGTGCCGTAGACTTCCGAGTTCACCAGCTGAGGAAGGTCTCTCCTCAGCAGGCATCTCTGCAGGCTGCTCTCGATGAGGGACCAGGCACCGCCCCTACCCCAGCATCAAGAGCATAACAGCAGCCCCTTGTTCATAATTTCACCTTCATCTTGCCCATACACATCTGGACTCTTGCCCATACACATCTGGACTCTTGCGTTCACTTTTCTAAATATCTGGTTTTCAATTAAAAAGGCACTCCAATATTGGATTGCACTTAGTTGGCAAAGATAAAGATGATCTGAAAAACACACATGTGTGTGTGTGTGTCCAAATAAAAATGAAAAACTTCCTTTCTAAAGGTCAATCCCAACAAGCCTAAGGAAGCCACCTCAGATCCTCTTTCAATGAGAATGTTGAAAATCCCTGAAGTAGAAGGTTCTCCCTCTTTTACTTTGATGGAAAAAAAAATTGTCCAAAACGAAGGTAACAATGATTGCTTTTTTGTGAATTTATATATCATTAAGTGACCCAAGCAACTCTGTTGCTGTCTGCAGACTAAACTTCAAATTTTCTGTAAAATGAATTGAAACCAAAACGTCGACTAAATTCTATGTTTTCAAGAAAGACACGTACTGCCTTAATTGAAGCAGGGAAGTGACAATGGGATCTCTGGTAAACGTACCATCCGCACACTGTTTTGTTTTAACTATCACTTTAGGCAGATTGCTCTTTGAATCGTCACTGAGGCCATTTCGCAGAGATGATGCAGACCAAACCTGCTCAGCGTTCCCTTCAGTGAGTTGCTAAAACAATCTGCGTGTTTATGGCAATAGGCCATTAACACAGAACACAATTTAAGCAAAAGCCTTTTGATCATTACTTTTTCTTAAAAATGCCATTATAACATGTCTTTCTTTTTAATGTGATTTTAATTTAGGGTAATAAGAAACTGAGGTTTGAGACAGATGCTATTTCAGATGGACTTTCCTGAATGCCCACTGTGTGTCAGGCCTTGCTCTGTGTGCTTGGTTGCCTGTGAACACATGGAGACTGATCTCATGCATCCAGTACTTTAACTATGCCTTTTTGAGTGTTGGCCCCCATCTTAAACTTACCTGTAATGAACACACAAATATGAACATTTTCTAATGACACAGCGTGTCATTGGTATGAAAGCCTCAGAAAACATCTCAAGTAATCGATGTGTTCAGAGAATTATCTCACCCAAATAACTCATTAACTCAATAGCACATAATAAAAAAGAACGTCAATTAATTAATGAGTCACCCTCAGATGGCTTTGATTACTACAGAGCTCAGTTGAAACAGTGGTTATGATTGGAGCTATTTCTCCTTATTCATTGTTTGCAATTGTGCCATTATTTGGCTGAAACCTACATGCCTGTAGGTAATTGTGTGATTAGATTCATAAATGAAGAATTCAGAGTGACTGCTTCTTGTAAGACCGCTGAAAAAATAAAGAACACTCATTTTCAATGCAGCTTCTGTTAAAGTCAAGCTGATACAGGGATGCCACCTTTCTAAAAATGCAGTTATGCATTTATTATGAAGATTTAGGGCTTCCATATTGCACAGGGTCTGGGTTAGCACTTAAGACACTTACAGGTGAGTCTTACAATACATTTGTACATATGAGATTTAATTTCAATAATAGCGCCATGAAACTAATATATGCATCGCCAATGCCAAGTTTAGAAATGTTTTCTTAGCTGCAAAGGACATTTCTGCTTTTGGTGAGCTGGGTCAGTGGGCATTCTTGGGAACAGAAAGGAATGGGGGGAGGGATTTAAAAAAATAACCAACCAAATATGCTACAAACCCACAAATGAAACTTTCACAGACATCTTGGTAAATGCCATTCCAGCATGCTTACAGAATAATTACAACAGTTCCCCTAGGTAAGTGGGAAACAGCTGTTGGTAACACATAGCAGGTGCTAACAATTACACATACTGAACTTTTAAAAAATGTTTTTAATTAAAAGAATCTTGTTTTGTGAAAAGAGGGGGAAAACATGTTAAAATCAAAGATATTCCTGGTTTATGCATCCAGATCACGTTATGCACAAAACCGTAAGGCCCAAGTCACCCTGCATCATCTGTAGTTTCTGATTGGCTCATATCATTGCCTTCAGAAATGGACTATAATTCATTGCACTTTTTACACAGTTGGTATTCTGGCCCAAGAAGCTACATCCTCATGAAATTGATATGGGAGAGCTGATAAAAGGACATTTGAGTTTTATAGGCAAGATGGCTGCCATTAACTAAACCAGACTGAGTGGGCACAATACAAAGAAAAGAGAGGATCCGGAAACATCAGGGAACAGGGAACAATCCATGTTTGTTGCACAATGTTTTCCTATGATGTCTCTTTAAGAGCTCTTAATAACCATTGGCAACAATTACTGAGCAGCCCATGAACTGGGTGGCTTTCTGCAACCTCCCACTGTATATAAGTATATAAGTACTATATGCAAGTTTTAATGATTTTTGTATTTATTCATTTATTATTTAGCAATTATTTCTTTCTGTGTTACTCAGGCATGCAGGTACTTGGTGCCACACCCAGATTTTCTCACGGTCGAATAAGAGGATGAGAGGTTCTAAGTGGAAGCCCTGATGTTTACACACAGGATTTCTGGGTATCAGCCCATCTATTAGTGTCACTTTCTGGGTGACAGTTGCTATCATTTTTTTTATCATTATTGATTTCACAGCCTATGGAAGTAACCAAGAGCTCCTAAGTAGTATCTATCCTTGTGCAAAATTTTCAACATTTCAGAGTTAATGTTGTAATTTAAGAAAAAATGGCATCTTGGGTCTCTGGCTCAGTTGGTAGAATGTTTTTCTAGCATGCACAAAGTACCAAGTTCAATTCTCAGAACTCCAGAAATGGAAAATGGTGGTACACACCTCCTATCTCAGCACTCTAGATGGACAGAGAAGTTTCAGAATTTCCACAAAGTATCAGAAATCACAAGTCATCTTTGGTTACATAGTCAATTTGAGGCTAGCCTGGGCTATATGAGACAATGTTTCTAAAACCCCCCAAAAAGAATAGGAAGAAGAGGCAGAGAAGGAAATGGTTTAGAATAAGAATGATCATATTTTTCCAAGGAATAGTCTACTTGGAAATTCCCTTGAACAGTCCATGGAGGCCTTTGTTTGAACCTGTAGAGCTTCCCTATCAAGACTAGAGGGCCTCTCAGAAGAGAAGCAGCCTTGAGCACAAGAGGGCTGTCGCAGCTCAAGAGTAAATGTGGACCAAAAGCAGACACTTTGTGTACCCAGGTAAACAAAATGCAGAGAAGCAGAAGTAACCAAGTCTGAGAAATCAAGAAAATAATTGACTGTCTGCCAATATTTGATGTTTTATGGACCTTCACAGCATGAGGTGGGGTTGAGATCAGCTCCTCTGGAATAGCAACATGGGTTGAGGTGGACTTGAACACAGAGGCTCTGAGGGTGCTGGGCCCTGGTCAAGGCCAAACAGCAAAGGACTGCTTGTCTTATAAGTACAGAACAAACCACACAGCAGCAACATCGCACACAGCAGCTTGTTGGCCATATTATTCCAATGCCCATGACAACACAGAGAAAGTGCTGAGGCATCCCTGTTTCCCCTGCACCAAATATTTACAGCCTGCCCTCCCCATCATCACTTCTACATAGTGGGGTCATTTTGAACCTGTCAGTCATATTGTTAGTTGAGTGGTCCTAATGGGAGCTAGAGCAGAATGAATCTTCAGTGGTTTTGGTATAACACTAGAGTATAAACACAAGGACTTAGAGAAGCATGATTAAATTGGATTGCATATTTTAAAAAACTAGAGAGATGGCCCAACGGTTAGCAGCACTTACTATAGGCACAAGTTTCCTGTCGCGGAGCAGCTTGGTCTGAAATTCCTGGAAGCCACTTCCCAAATTACCAGACAGAGGCTTAATATTATCTATAAATGCTTGTCCAATAGCTCAAGCTTATCGTTAATTAGCTCTACATTTTAAATTAACCCATATTCCTTATTTATGCTCTGCCACATGGCAGTACCTTTTCTCAGTACAGCAAGCCTATCTTCTTCTCTCTGCATCTGGTTGATGACTCCTGACTCCACCCTTCTCCTTCTCATCATCCTTAGTTTGGTCATTCTGCCTATACTGCCTGCCTGGTTACTAGCCACTCAGTGTTTTACTAATCTATTATAAGTGATAAATCTTTACAGTGTACAAGAAAATAACTCTACAGCTACTGGCTGCTCTTGCAGAGGACCCAAGTCAGGGTCTAGCACCCAAAGGGTGGCTCAGAAGAGCCAGAAACTCCAGTTCTAGGAAATCTGATCTCGAGGTTCTTCTGGTCTCCATGCCCATAGTCTTTATGTGCATGTTATGCATAAATTCGTGATGACAATCACATACACATATAAAGGAAATAATTAATTAAGTCTTTAAAAAATAAAAAAGGAAGGAAGGAATAAAAAAGAAAGAAAGAAAGAAAGAGAGAGAGAGAGAGAGAGAGAGAGGAAGGAAGGAAGG
>LOEQ01000679.1:333879-345151 GCA_001685075.1 Bramus lutescens | reverse complement strand
AAAGAAAGAAAGAAAGAAAGAAAGAAAGAAAGAAAGAAAGAAAGAAAGTGAGCATGTGACTTCCACAGTCAGAGTTTGGCAGACTACAAGCCTTACCTCAATTGACAATTCCTGCATTCTTCTTAAGGGGATGTTGGTTAAGTGTGGAGAGTAACAGAGGCCAGAAGTTGTAGAATTGAGTTGGAAACAGCTACTAACAGACAAGTGCTGAGAAAATATGTGTGCAACCATTCAGAGCTCTTTTAGAAAGAGCCAGGTCACATTACGAGAGCACTCTCACACACAGACACATACACATACTACATTTACGTACACATATACACATACTTACACACATACATGCACTTATTTATAAATATTCATGCACAGACTCACATATTCGCATGTATATGCACAGGCACAGCTACCATGATTAGCTCTATACCAAACATCTCTATATATATTTTTAATTCTGTTTGAGAGCACTTAATATATGGAATGTGCCTGCTACTGTTTATTTTTTAAAGCTCCATTTATTAAAAATAAAAAATTGTAAAATACAACTTTTCAATACATTTATACACCCCTTTTACAGATAACAAAAGAAACCCTATAAATATAATAAGTCAACTTTGGCCACATGAGCTTAATCAAAATCTTTTAAACTTCTAAAGATTTCAATCAATCCTCTCTAAGATTCCAGTGACTTAAAAATAGACAAGAATTCTCACAATGAGTCAATGACTGTTTCTATGTATTTAAAGTTGTAAAAAAACATCAGTAATTTCAATTAATATTTCTACACTTTGCTTCTGAACTTGCTGAGTCTTCACTAACTGGAATTCTTTTAAAGTGTAGCGTTCACTTTCAAGGAAGATTTCTACAGGATCTGTATTGACTGTATGGATGCTGGCTGAGTCAACAGAAACACCATATCCAAAATGATTCAGACTTAAACATTAAATTGAACAATAATGCAATGGTTGAATTTCCTTTGTTACATCCCTAGAACTTTTTAAAGTTCATCTCTGCCGTGTGTTCAAATTTCCTGTGACCCAGTGCCTTTTCCACCCCCAAATTGATATGTGAGTTCACGTTGTCAGAGTCTAATGATGACATTTTAGTATCTAATTATAAGCTATGAAACCATTTAGAGATTTTTATCCCCTGAGAAATAAAGACTTGAAACTATGCAGTCAAATTTCCTACGAGGCCATTTGTTGAATCCCTCTTCTCAAACAAATTATTGGATGATCCTTGGGATTGACTACCATCATTACCAGGCATGTTCCTAGTGCCCTATGATTTAACAATTCTCTATGTGAAATCTTTTCTACTTAAAATGGAGACAAAGACTGGAAGTGGTGGCCTTCGTCTTTGATTCTAGGACTCGGGAGACAGAGTCGGGTAAATTTCTGTTAAGTTTGAGACCCACTTTGTCTATATTGTGGGTTTCAGGCAAGCCAGGTTACATGGTGAGAGCCTATCTCAAAAAACAAACAAACAAAAGAACTCTCTTTTAATAAAGGAAGACAGAATGCAAATATTTTACTGGGTAAATATATATACACTCAATAGAAGAAAGAGGACACATATTCTATTCCATGTAACAATTTCATATCCATTATTTTTGCAAAAACTTCCAGTTTATACTTTCAGAGTCTGAAATACAATGTAGGCATATTTAGTAACCTGCTATGTTCAAGTCTTTGTGTGGTGGTGGTAGTATTGGGGTTCCACACAGAGTTCTTATTGAGATGTCATCAAAAAGTTTGTTATAAAAGACAATGCCTTAGGAAAACCACAGAACCAAAACCACAAGGTTTTCAAGAAACCCAAAGTGCATGGAGCCAGGCAGAGGGGTGACCACTTGGAGAAAAAGGGAGTTCAACCTGAAAATAGCCAAGTACAAACTAACACATTGTAAAATAGCAGGGACAAAAATGACTTGTACTGAGGCAGCATTGGCATTAGACAATGTTAGCTGGACGCTGAGAGGATGAGGACAGAGGGAGAGGAGGAAATGGAGAGCAGAGCAGGAGATCTAACCTTCCACATTAGGATTTTTATTCTCTCTCAGGGGTGTTTGACAAGATCATACATGTGCTATGCTGCTCCCAGTTTATGAGGACCTTGGTTATATTGTAGCTAAAACTGATTATTGCTTAACTCAATTATTTTTTTAAATTACATTTGGGGTGTGTGTGTGTGTGTGTTTACTTACATGCCACAGAGTATGTTTGGAGGTCAGTTTTTGAAGTATGTTAAAGACAATGCATGGGAGATAGTTCTTTGTTCTTTCCTTCTATCCAGAATGTGGGTTCCAGAGATCAAGCTCAGGTCATTATTCAGGTTTACCCACAGGCTCCTTTGCCAACTGAACCATCACACCAGCCCTCACAACATAGTTTTATTCATCTCAATGAGAACTTACAAACACCACAACCATGAAAACACTTATAAGGAAAATGCTTAGTTGGCTGGCTTAGCATTCAGAGGTTCAGTCTGTTATTACTATGGTGGTACACAAGCAGGCATGATGCTGAAGATGTGGATGAGAGTTCTGCATCTTCCACAGATAACAGGAAGTGGTCTGTATCACTGAGCATGTCTTGAGCATATATGACACCTCAAAGCCTGCCAAGACAGTGACACACTGCATCTGCTCCACCAAGACCACAATTCCCATTAGTGCCACTCCCTTTGGGCGGCATTTTCTTTCCAACAACCACATTCCACTTTCTGGCCCTCAAAGGCTTGTAGCCATATCATAATACAAAAATGTATTCAGTCCAACTTCAAAAGTTCCCATATGTACAACAGTCTCAGAAATGTTTTAAAGTTCAAAGTTCAAAGTCTCTTCTGAGAGTCATGCATTCTCTTAACTATAATCTCCTATAAAATCAAAAATCAAAAGCATATCACATACTTCCAACATATAATGGCACAAGATATACATTATCATTCCAAAACATAGGGAAGGGGGCATAGTGAGGAAACACTGGACCAAAGCAAAGCTGAAAACCAGCTGAGCAACCCTCAAACTCTGCATATTCATGTCTAATATCAAAACACTCTTCATATTTTCCATTTCTTTCAACTTTGTTGACTGAAACACACGTCTTTCTCTTGGTCTGGTTCCACTCTCTGTTAGTAGCTTCCCTCAGCAGTTATCCCATGACTCTGGCATCTATAAGATCTTGAGCTCTCCAAGGCAATCCAGGCTTCAACTTCACAGTTTCATGCAATGACATATCTACTAGGTCTCCATTCAAAGAGATCCTGACACATGATTGACCTCAGAAGCTTTCCTTAGTCACAAAATTAAATTCCATATCCCTTTTATTTATCCTTACCATTAAAGTCAGAACCATGAGGCTACATCTTCCAAGTTCTGCTCATTGCTGTGGTTGGAACATGGCCTCCTTGTTCAATTGCATCTTCACCAGTTTTCTGATTTCTTTCACTGCCTAAGATTGGATGTTTCAGGACTTGCTATGTAGACCAGTCTGACTTCCAACTCGGGGATCCATCAGTCTCTGGAGCGCTGGGATTAAAAGAATGTACCATCACTCCCTACTCTAGGTTTTCCTTAATTCCTTTTCATGAGTTGGAAGTTTAGCTTGGTGGGATCTTCCCCTGCGGTCACTACTTCCTTTATTCCATTTCTTCATCTGTTTAGCTCCTTGAGGACAGGACTTAGCTCCCTTCCACTTCCTGGTGCTCCTTTTCTCCGCAAATTTTACATTTTGCAATTTACCCTTCTCAGCTTGCTCCTGTTCACCATAAATCTTCTTTAAAGTTATCACTAATAATCACAAAACATCATCTATGCTAGACTGTTCTGAGATTTCCTCTGCCAATTAATACAATACACTTCACTTCCACCTCAGGCAGACTCTTCAGACAATGGCAAAAGGCAGCCTCTTTCCTCTTCAAAATATCACAAAAAAGAACCCTAAGCAAAATACTAAAATTCTTCTCCTCTGAGACCTCTTGAACCAGTCTGCCACAGTTCAACTCATTCACAGCACCCATTGTCTTCCATTTTCCTACTAATATGGTCCATTAGGCAGTGCTTAAAGCATTTTACAGACTTCTTAACCCAAAATATTAAAGTCTGAATTCTTCCAAACAAAAGCATGGTCAGGCCTATCACAGAAATTTGCCAGTTCCTGGTACAACTTCTGTCTTGGTGAGGTAGGAGTTCCGTATGTCTATGTGTTGCTTTCATTGGTTAAATAAAGAAACTGTATTGGCCTTTTGATAGGGCAAAACTTAGGTAGGCAGAGAAGACAGAACTGAATTCTGGGAGAAAGAAAGCAGGAGAGAGAGAGCTGCCATGGAGATGCCAGGTCAGACATGCTAAATCTTTCCCGGTAAGCCACGACCTTGTGATGTACACAGATTGAATAGAAATGGGTTAAATCAATGTGTGAGAGTTAGCTAATAAAAGGCTAGAGCTAATAGCCAAATAGTGTTTAAATGAATACAGTTTCTCTGTGATTATTTTGGGTGTAAGCTAGCCAGATGGCCCAGGTGAACAAAGGGCCCACGTTCATACAACATCTTGGTTAGAGTTTCTATTGTTGTGAAGAAACACCGTGACCATGACAACTCTTATAAAGGAAAATATTTAATTGGGTGGCTTAGAGTTCAGTGGTTCAGTCCATTATCATCATGGTAGGATGAGGCAGCGTGTGGGCAGATATGGTGCTGAAGAGGTGGCTGGGAGTTCTACATCTCACACAGGCAACAGTAAGTGGTCTGTCTCACTGAGCTTGGCTTAACCATAAATGAGATCTCAAAACCTGCCAAGACCATGACACACTTCCTCCAACATGACCACACCTACTCCAATGAAGCCACAGATTCCATTGGTGCCACCCCCTTTGTGAGCCACTTTCTTTGAATCCACCACAACAGACTCATAGGAATCTGCAAAGTCCACCTAACTCCACTGCAACATTTTGTCATCTGTCGGAGAAAATTAGCATGTCTTCATCGCAGCACTTCACTGAATCTCAGAAGTCTCACCCTAATGAAAACCTCACCTTCTATGTGCTGTGATTCCAGACTGAGTAAAAAGGAGAATGAGAGCTAAGCAGAAAACCTTATCACTCTCTGCTTCCTGACTGTGCCTTGCCATCTTTGTGACAGACTCTTTCCTTTTAACTGTGAGCCCTAATAAACCATTCTTCCTTATCTTGCTTTGGTCAGGAATTTTGTCTGAACCACGAGATAGGCAACCAATATGTGAAAAGGGTCCATGTTAGAGACTTGCAATCAGTCTTATAGAGCTATCTGGAGACAGACAGATATGAGTGCTCATACAGAGACTACCACTAATTCACAAAGGAATTAGCTTCATAGTGGTCATCTATCTTCTGGATAGAATGACACAATATTGTATAATTGAGGCCAGAGAAATGACAACTGCTAAAAGCTCCTATTGCACTTACAAAAGATGCAAGTTCAGTTCCAACATCCAAATCTGGAAGCTCACAACTACCTGTATATCCAGCTACAAGGGATCCCACATCCAGTTCTGTCCTCTGTAGAAACCTTCCTTCATATACACAACTAAAACCTCTGAACACAAATAAAATAAATAAAATAAAACATTAAAAAACTCAAATGCAATACAGCATAACAAATATCTAATTCAGGAAAACTTGCTCCAACTGAAATGTACATGATGGACTACAAATAGGAAAATTGGAATGTTGGTCGTCTCCTGAAAGAGGGCTTACAGAATACCAATTGTGGTGGTTTGAATTTAACTGGCCCCAATAAGCTCATAGGGAATGGCACTATTAGGTGGTGTGGCCTTTTTGGAGTAGGTGCAGCCTTGTTGAAGGAAGTGTGTCACTCTGGGGGCAGATTTGATGTCTCCTCTGTTCAAGATACCCACAGTGTGAACACAGACTCCTTCTGCTGCCTGTGGATCAGGATGTAGAACTCTCATTTCTTTGTCCAGCATCATGTCTGCCTGCATGCCACCATGTCCCATCATGATGATATTGGACTAATAAACCCCTGAAACTGTAAACCACACCAAGGAAATGTTTTCCCCTACGAGAGTTACTGTGACCATGGTATTTCTTCACAGCAATAGAGACCCCAACTAAGACACCAATGCAAAGCAAATACCCTTTCAACACAGCAAGAGAGACCCCAACTAAGACACCAATGCAAAACAAATACCCTTTCAACACAGCAAGAGAGACCCCAACTAAGACACCAATGCAAAACAAACACCATTTCAACACAGCAGTCATTTACGACTAAAAAGAGGAAACAGGACCTAAAGGAAGCTTATTTGGTAGAGTCCTTTCTCAGCATGCAAGAAAACGTCATTTGATTCCCAGAATCACAAAACACTGTGCATAGTGGTTCATATTTGTCATCTAAGCTCTCAGGAGGTAACGGACCATGGATTGGAAGATCAAGTTCATTGGCTATAGAGCAATTAAGACTAGCTTAGGCTACGTGGAAATCTCAATAAAATATGTAGGAGGCACATTTTTAGCAAATGTAATAGTTGGTTGGATATACCAGGGAACATGGAAATAGGCCACATGTAACACATTCTAGTTTATGCAGCAGATATGGGGAAGAAATAGAAAGGAATGCACCCTTTCTGGGACTCCTTGGATACAAGGAACTCTATATTTCATGTGAGAGCACAGAGACACGTTCCTGCGTTAAAATTCTTGGATCTGGGCTGGGGAAATGACTCAGTAACAAAAAGCACATGCTACCCAAGCGGGACAACCTGAGTTCAAGAACTCATAGAAAAAGATGTGGCCGCAGGCATTTGCAACACTAGCACTCCTACGGTGAGACGGAATGAGATGGAAGGAAGGAAGAGACAGGAGAATCAGCTAGACTTATAATACAAAGCAAAAAAAAAAAAGCTGTCTCAAAACAAGGTGGAAAGGGAGAAGTGATTGGTAACGAGTTATCTGTTGGTCTCTTGGTCGCTGCATGGGCAACATCGCATACCTGTGCCCCACCTCCCACCAAATACATAAATCTCCATTTAAAGAATTATTTGAGTGTGTAAGAAAATAAAACAGAAATGGATGCTAATGAGTGAATAGCATGTGGTTTTAGCTCTCATTCGGTACTCTTTCTTCCATCATTCTTGCTAGTTGCCCAGGGAGCATGCCTTAAAATCTTTTCACCTCACAGACCTGTGCTGTATCTGGGTGAGGTTATTTGATGTCATCATAGTCTGTGGGACTCCATAGAAATCAGTAAAGACATTTGGCATATTTAACCTTGCTGGTGTAACACTCCTCTTCCTGTCTCCTAATTCTTTCTTTCTTCTTGTTTGGAGTGTAAATGGGAGTTAGGTCATCTGCCATCTAAAACCCAGATGGGCAAGGGGATGAAGTCGTAAACTTACCAAACCTGGAACAGTAATGCAACTGTGGTACCTTCGGGTAAGGGCAAGCCTGTAGTTTACCTCTGGATATTCAGCCCTTTGTCTAGGCTACCTCTTCCCTCTTTGGTCAAATTTTTATTACATTCAGCCTAGAAAACCTCGAGTGATACACTTGGCTTACAGAAACCTGGGAAATCATGTGGACAAACTTTGAATTTGCGCCCAAGGCTGATTTGAAGAAGGAAGTTTGAGGGGGAGACATCATTACCACAGCCATATTATGGCTTCATCTCTTCTAATGTGGTTCCCTGATATCACAGGCAAAGAAAGCCTAATCTTCTAACAAGAAAGCATGAAGGTAAAAATTTCCACTGACTGTGTCTTTACTTTCATCTTACACAGCCCTAAAAGTCTGCACTGACTGTTGAACACCAATTAAGCATTGAATATTGGAATATTATAATTTATCTAACTTTACATATGGTCATTGGAAAAAGGCTGAGGTCTTATTAGACTGTCATAAAACAACATAGGAGGAAGGATTCAGGAAACAGCTGAGGTATTTTCAAGTCATTAGTTGGAACCACAGACAGATCAGAGAGAAAGCCATTGTGCAAATGTCAGGCCACTCAAGGTTATTCCTCCTTGAGGAGATAATGTCAGATGTCTGCTCTGGATGTAAGGACGTTCTCCTGCCCTCCCCACCAAGTCCTTTCTGGAGATCCTCCTGTACATCACCCCTCATCTATAAGCTGCCCTGTGGTCCTTTGGGGGAAAATGATCAAATAATATATTTATCATATTAATGTAAATATGTTATCAAAAGCCAGCTACTTAATTGGATTTTTAATTTTCCACTTTTTAAATAAAAATATAGTGGTGGTTTTGGATAAGAAGCTGAACATAAAAATGATGGCTTCATATGGAAAAGTAAAGTCTCCCATATACCTTTATTTTCCCTCTCCAGTTCATAGATATCTACTTATAATAAATTTGTGAAGCCCATTAATTTTATTTTATTTAGTCATAGATCCAAATTCTGAATTCATTCATATGCTCCTTAAGAAAACTCCATTTTTAAACTACCTTTCAAGCCAATCTTCTACTTCAATCTGTCCGTGTTCAAAGTGCTATAGATTCCTCTGTCTGTACAAAAGATACTTTAATAATTAACTAACTCCCAAGGCATCATCTCAAGAGCATTCTGTCTCACGCTTCTGGGAACACTTATTCAGTACTTTCTATACACTAATCGCTGCAGGAATCCAGGAGCATGTGGAGGAGAGTGTGGCTGGTGCAGAGAAAAGGCACAAAAGCTCCAAGATACATAGGACTTTTTTTAATCTTTAAGAAGCTCCCAGCATGTGGAGAAATAAGGGGAGCATAGCTCTATGGTATGGTAAGCATAAACAGGGTATTCTGGAGGAAAGAAAGGGAGTAACTACAGTAGGTCAAAGAAACTGCAACTAGCATGCAAAGGAGTTGTGCAGCCCACTGCAATAATGGGGGCTGGAATATAGTTTAGAGTTTAAGAGCCCTGACTGCTCTTCCAGAGGACCCAGGTTTAGTTCCCACACCCACATGGCAGCTCACAACCATCAGTAACTCCAGTTCCAGGGGATCTCATGCCCTCTTCTGGCCTCTGTCAGCACCAGGTTCAAATGCTGCATAGATATACATGTAGTCAAAACGCACATATCCATAAAATACCTTGTTTATCTTACAGTATAGGCATCTGTAAATCTATAGCATTTTAAAAGCATAGGTGTGTGTGCGTGCGTGCATGCGTGCATGCCTGCGCTCATGTGGTATCCTGACCCAGTAGATCTGCAAACCCATCAAAATGCAGAGGCCACTTACACAAAAGGGGAGGTGCCCCTAAGGACTACAAAGCATGAAGACAAGTCAGGTTAATGTTTTAGGAGGTTCAGTTAAGACAGCCTCTGAAGGCTGGGGTGGCGATTGGGAGAGCCATTGATGCTGACAAACTCCTCGAGGATGTGAGAGTCTTTTGTAGAGTAGACCCATGGAGAAGAGAAAGTGCAAGACACTTGGGAAGGAGGAGTTGGTTAGGAGGAGATGGCAGTCTATTTAAAAGTATGACGTTTTGGAGTCATTACAGTTACATTGCCGTGAGACAGAGCTTGGAACCACAGCTATTTATACTTTAACAGAAAACTCATGCTCGGGAACCTAAGGAAATTAGACATTTATGCAACTGGGTGTAAAGGCGATGCCCACTGCTCTTCTAAGTTTACCTCCTGAATCACAGAACAGATCTTACTTCCACAAGTGACAAATGTCTTATTTAAACTGTTAAATCTGAAATGGAGGATAAACAATAAAGTTCAAGGATTAGAAAAAACCAGAATGGTTTGTTACCCTACCTCATCATATTAATTTTAATATGGTTTTTTTCCAAAATTCTTCATATTTAACACCTAGACAGAATTACCAATGTTTCTGTCATTACTCTACAATAATCAAGAACTTTTTCTTAAACTCCTTCATTTCCCAAAGCATATTTTTCACATGCAGGAGTGTGGGGATATGTCCTAGCAGGTAAATGCAGATGCTCTATAGAAAATCTAGGTTTGATTCCCAGAACCCATATGGTGGCACACCATCATCCATAACTCTGGTCTCAGGGCATTCAATACCCTATTGTGGTCTCTTCTGTTACCAGGCACATATGTGGTACACACATACATGCAGATAAAACTCTCAAACACTTAAAATCAAAATTAAATACATATTTTAAAAAGACTATGCAACTACAACTAATGAAATTGATAATCCTAAAACTTTTCATTTTCTTTATTCATCCTTTCTTTTTTCTTTCCACAGCAGGAAATAAAATAAACGCTAATATCAAAGCTATTGATGATGGTCATCTTATTTCTGAACACAAAATTCAAGGCAGGAGTGAGAATGTAGCTCACTGGTGGAGAGCTTTGCCTACGCTATGGAAGGCTCTGAGTTTGATCCTCACAGCCATGGTGGGTGGAGGGGAAAGAATCCAAAACATTAAATGGATAAAATCACATTTCTTTACCACTTTGAGTTAAACATCTCTGACAAGGAAGTAGCTCATTTTATGGACTCCATGCAAGTAAGTGGGGAAGCTAGAGCACCCCTGGTCCCCAACAACATGGGTTCACAACAAGGCACAGAGGGAGGAAGAAAGGGAGGGAGGTAAACCCAGACTGCAGTAGGGGAGAGTCGGGTGGTCCTCTTCAGCCCACACATCTCCCTCCAAGCCTAAATCCTTTCCATTTCACTTTTAGCCTTTAGTGGTTACAGAAAAAAAAGGTGCTTAACAAACTGTTCTCCAAACGAGAAAACTCAAAATACTCACAGATCATCTCAAAATCATTCTTCATCCAGAATAATCCCCAGCCTCTGACCTTTCCTCAAAGGCCTTACTTTTCTAAAACTTAGATAATCTTGGTGGCTTTTCTCAAAACATTTCTGATGCTTCTCACACATATTTTTTTTCAGTCATTGAACTCAGGAGTCACAATAGCCTGGTGTGGAATATATGAAGTTGATGTAAATAAATACCATATTATACATTGTTAGTGTTTTATAGATGATATATCAGGAGCCATTGTTTTCCTGGTAAAAATGAACACTCTGACACAAGGAATTTACTAACTCATGAACAACCTGTCTTTTTCCACTATGAACCAGGTACATGGATTGCATGTTACTAAGGAATTCAAATGATATTAGTGTGTGGTATAATATTTAAGATGTGTTACATTCGTTCATGCTGTGGAATATTTAATGATATAAAGATGTGCTGCGCTCTTTCATGATCCATTTGTCTAATTCTCTAAAGATGTGTTATTTCATCTGTCTAAAACACCTGAGCGGTCTAATAAACAGCTCACCAGC
>LOEQ01000679.1:298562-313770 GCA_001685075.1 Bramus lutescens | reverse complement strand
CTCTCTCTCTCTCTCTCTCTCTCTCTCTCTCTCTCTCTCTCTCTCATGCATGAATGCATATATATATAAACTAATGTCATCCACTCTAAAGTGCTTCCTTTCTCTTTAATCCTAAACTGAAGTCTGGAAGCACTTGGTACTTGGTCTTGATGTTGTCAGGAATCAGTCTTCTTTTACCCCCACAATTTAGGTCTTTCAGTAGAGTCATGAACCTACTAGCCTACACGAAGTTTTATATTAACACATGTTAATTTTCAAATTCTTACCACACTCACAATTCATATATTCTCTTGTGAAACACAAAATTTCTGTCTTCCTTTTTCCACAGTAACATCTTCAACTAGTGCCAGCTAAAGAGCACAGATACTTCCCTCAAGTTCAGTGACATGTTCTTTAATAGCAACATTAAGCCTGAGCAGGGGAAAGAAAGGAAATGGTCTCAAAGCAAAGATTCAAAGATTCGTTTTCTTGCCCGGAAAGAGTTTATCACTTTGTAGGACACAATAAAGGGAAATAAAACTGATTTTTAAAAAAGCAATTGAACCACAGAGTCTTTAAATAGAAATTATTTTACAAACAACAGCATTCACACACTGGGTCCTTATCCCTGGTTTCACAATAGCACGCCTTGTGAGCCCTCCTCCCCAGCAAAGCAGCCAACACTGGCTAAGAGCTGCGCAGTACGGGTGCTTCTCTGAAAACAGGCTCCAGTCGCCATCCCTCACCATGTTTACAAAAAGACCATGAGGAAATGAGAGCTTTTTCCAAGCATGAAAGGAGACTTTAAGGAAGAGATATGAGTCAGTTTCCAGAGATATGTAAACAGCATATAAAATGGTATCAAATGAATGTTTCATAATACAGTTATAAAACTTTTTTTAAATAGTGCAGCACCATCAAAATTAACACAAATGAATGGTCATGACTATTCCTCGATGATACCAGTGTGAGCAATGGTGGACACCAAACCACCACAGAGGAGACAGAGACAAATAAGCAATGTTCCATAGCTAAATGCCATTGCTTCTGTATTGTGTGCCTAAGTATTCCTTTCGAACTTCCTAATTCACCTGCTGAGGAAGCTAGCTCTCTCAGGGAACCTGAGAAGTTAGCAAAACTGGGAAAAAGTTTATGAAGAGTTGGTGCTAGACTGTTCTCACGATAGTAGGAAAAACACCTTTCTGTTCAAGTGAGTCCAAAACAGGCTTGAAGCAGGGCATAGAATAGCATTAATTAATTAATTATAACCGGGATGTGGTTTTACTGTTAAATTCAAATGCAAAGGTATATTTTGTTAAAATATTTAATTTCTTTTTCAACTCCTCTTTTAAAATATGCCATACACCTTCCCAACTTAAAAAGCATACATTTTAGTATTTTATTAACTTGTAAACAATTATAACTAAGCCCATGAAAATTTACATGCCGACTAACATTTAACATCCTATTGCTGCTGGTGAGAACGTTCAGGTGCATAAACAGGGTGCTGTCTTGAGATACAATTTATATAGTTTGATTATTTTTTTTTAGACTAAAGGGTTTATAAGGCCAAGACTGTGTAGGTGGAAACATTRTTTCTTATAGTCATAGGCATACTAGCAACATTCATATCTTACAGCCAAAACAGGATTGAAACCAGTAAATCCACATACTTACTATAAAGGACCCTCAATAGCGAACTAGCAGATTACAAGAAAAAATAATTCCCTCAGCCTGTGTTAGGAAGGGCTTAATTATGAGACTTGAGATGAGGTGTTCATACATCCAGGCACTTCATCAAGTCTTCGAGTCAGGAAACAAGGGAGACCAGATGAAGGGGCCAGGGATAATAATGATGGCAAGTCCTGATTTCCCTAGAGGTAAGCTGATCTATGGCCACAAGCAAAGAGAACAGGCGGGAAGGTACTATAACATTACCTTGGAGTACTTAACAGACTCCAAAGCGGTAACCCTGTGTCAAAAAAAAGGCCCATCATCTTGCTCCTTTTAGGTAAAAGAGTTATGCCCAAGTACAAGAGGGGAATTCGAAATTCACATCTGAAATTAAAGTACTGAGAGGTATGATTTAACAATGCTCAAAACTCAATAAGCCAAAGATAAACAGCAAATTAGATGACTCAATGTCAGGAGGAAGAAAAAAAAAACATCCTCCATCGATCCCATCGTCAAAAATTAATCTGCCTGAGAATGCCCTCTGCTCCAATCCCTGCGCTGACGAAGAGGGGAGGAATGGAGTAAAGCCCGCGTCCGTGTGCTTCACCTTCGGGCTAGACCCTGATTACATTCTCCTGTGAGACATTTCAGCATGAAGCGCCTCTCATGTTGGGACTGCAAAATTAAATTGCGATCAATACTTTACAAAAATAATTGGGGAAAAATGTTCAGAAGTCGGAGCTGCACTGTGTGGCCACAAACATATGAAAGTTATTTTTTTCCCTACCTTTCTGGGGGTTATTCTTCAGGATAGATCAGTTCAAAGGTGTCTCTTGACAATAGTGTTCTTGGAATGGTTTTGCTCACCTTGTTAGGGAGGTTTAAAAGCAAGGGAACACTGACAGCCTACCAGAGGCAGTATCTTATGGCTGCATTCTCTTTCCTTTCTTTGGAACTGATAATCTAAACCCACAAATTCTTGTCTCCTCTCCCTTTGATGTTAACTTGAATTTCTTTGCAAATTAATGCTCATCTTTACACTGAAAAGGACAAAAGACAAAAGAGAGGAAGGAGGGAAGGGAAAGAGGAAAACGAGGAAGGGTTAGGGAGGAACGGAGGGNAGGGAGAGAGGGAGGGAAAAAAGAAAACCCACCTTTCCCACACATATACAGTCAATTAAGTAAATTTTAACTTTTTCCCTAGATTTGATTCTGAATCACTCAATATATTCGAATTCTAGACACTGTAGTTAAACTTAACATAAATGTATTGAGTCAAGCTCTTCACTGCCCTGAGCAATGCCTAGTATTCAACTTTTCCTCCTTTTCTGCCTCTGAATAAGTTTTTATTTTTGGCATAGATTTATTTTCTAATCCATGAAAAAGAAGAGGAAGTGGAAAATGTAATTGCTTCTGTGAAATAGTGCTTCTCCAATAAGTGGTCATTTTGCATTTGTTGTATAGCAAGTTCAAAACATTGTATCTTTATAATTACATTTTTGGAATCAGCATGGGCCTTGACGGATTCTGATTTGTGGCTCTGCTATTCTGACAAGATGGTCTACTGATTTTCCTCACAAGAATCATTTGTTATGCCTCAGTCACACGTGCAGGGAAATTAAGTAGCTGCATTAAGAATACACCACACAAACCATACCCAAGTAGGTGGTACATAGCTAGTCAAATGAAGGTACCTAGAGAGGGTAATCAATGACTTCCTGCCATCCTGGGGAAGGGGGATGGGTTGAATGCCTTCCCAGAGAGGGAGAGCAGGGACAGAGGAAAGGAAATGAAAGCATGCTTATCAGGTGTGAAGATGACCGCACCGTGCCTTAGACAACAAACACTGAGAATGAACTGGTGTCCTTTGGTGAAATTGTATCCCCGAAAAAATAGGGGACAAGAGTGGGGTCTTTGGGGGCACCTCTAAGTGAAGCAAGTACCTTGTCCCTTGTAATTTACGTAGGATGCGTTTGCACCTTCAACCTGGATACCTTCTACCACTCTACATGTTCTTGAACATGTTTTGTGTTGATATTGGCATCAGAAGACAGAATGCAAATGATCATCACCGCATGTGCTATCCACGTATGTGCATGTAAACACATGTCTATCTAAGCCCTGACATCCTAACCATTTCCTTTCCACCTCACTCAATCCTGGCTTCCTCACAGCATTTCATAAACTGCACAGTTCCCCCATGAATTATTTCCTTGCCTAGCTATCATTGCTCAGCTGGTGTCCCTCCATATTTCTCAGTACAACCTCTTAAAGCATAATTTTATTAGCTATTTTTTGTCTGTTAGTCCTTGCTGTTAGTTCCTAAGCATACGTGGGTGTCGTGACAGTGCCAACTCAGTCAGGTCTGACTTCTGCTCTTACAACTGGCCGTCGAGTATCACATAGGCTATGGGCTAGAGGTTTTTATTGAGAAGCCTTTGACATATCTGAGACATCCTGCCTCAAAGTTTGTCCCATTATGCTTTCTGCATTAGCCTTTCCATTAGGCTGCACAAGAGAAATAAAATCAGCTGCAACTCTGTGACTCAGTTGAAAGAAAGGCTGTGAGATATGATTATGCAGTCACATGGAAAGCCTCAGAGAGGACAAACAGCTGATAAGATAGAGGAAGGATCTTCTAAGTGAATGTTAGCCAGTGCTTGGAATTGGCTTTCCAAAGTTGGTGAGTAGCCTAACTTCTCAGGGATTGTGCATCTTCACATTTTGAGAGCGACTAAAATAGTCACAAGATGATGCCCATTCTGAAGTTGTTGCGTCAGAGGAAGTCTGGAACACGAATAGATCAAAGACAGCAGAGTGGTGGGTAAGAGGTCTGGGTGGTAAGACACCAGAATGGGAGCATTGCTTTCTAAAAGGATGCACGTCGAGATGGGCTGCTCTTGGACTACCTCATGCTTGTGGGTCCAGGACTAGCCAGGGCTCTGCTGTGGCTGGCAGTCACATTCTGAGACAACTCCATTTTGGAGAAAGGAGAGAAACGAGTGTGTTAATGAGTGTATCCAAAGCTACTTTAACTTCCTGTTAGTCAGCATTGCTGTTCTCGAGACCTGGAATGTTCACATTTACTCTTAGGCATTCTGACACAATTCTGCAGTCCTTTTATTCAGTTTCTCTCAGAGTTTGGTGGCGAAAGTTAGGTAACCACTGAGAATCTATTCATAAACAGAATTGTCTGAGAGTCTAGTACATATTCTCAGGAGAGATATACAAAGTCACTCGAGGAAAACAGAGAGGCTGTTGTGCCAGCAAACTTCAAAACCATCTGATGCAGCCTATGAGATCTAATGAAAGACTTCCTTGGAAGCAGATAAGATGACTGTGGGAAACAGCCATAGGGAGATGTCATAGGTAAACTTGGCTTATATTCACCTGAGTGCAAGGTGGGTGCAGAGCTTCAGCCAATGGGTGCCTTCTACCCAGGATTCCTAGCCACCTGGAGATAAACATAAGACTTGGAAAAAATGCCCTTTGAGTCTTTTGTTCTCTGTGTCTCTTATTGCTGATAGAATGTGGATACTTTGGTTTTATAACTGGATCCCTGAGTTCTTGATTAATGTGTGATTACCCCTAAGAGATATATTTTCATTTGATGTGAGTGCAAAAAAATAAATAAAAAAAAACAAGTTCTCTTCTTCAAGTCTTGGCAGTGTTATATCAACCACGTGGTATACTCCACAAAGAACCCTTCAACAAAGGAAAATGTCTTTAGATATGGGGAATTTTCTCAAAGTCAATGCATGCCCCATAACTGGGTTCTTCTAGATTATTCTCATGCAGAATTATAATAACAATTTTTACATTTGTAGTTAAAGCATAATCTGAAGTTTTTACATTTTCTCCATGACTGAACTTTTCACTGATATCCTTAAGACATGTTGGCCTTCTTTCTCTTCTGCTAATGGGTCAAAGTTGCTGCTATCTTGTATCAACTCTGTTCACTATATCTTTTGCCTAGAAATTTATTTTTCTGGTTTCTCTTCTCTTTTGTGTTCAATATAGACACCTTAACTGCATCTAAGGAGAAGGCTTTTATTACCTGTGACAATATTTTTAATGCAGCTTCTTATCTCTCCTTCATCAAATTGACTCTTGAATACTCTTTATTTAGTATAGCTATTACTATCCAAAACAATTGAACTCCTTTCTTTTTTAAAATAATCTTTCCTCCATAAAATTTATGGAATTTTATAGCACAATATCCTCCTCATTCCTATTTGCTTAACCTAAAGGAGGCAGCCTGAAACATAGAACATTTAATTAGCATATTTGTTTGTTTGTTTTTGAGGCAGCATCATACTCTGTAGTCCAAGTTGGCCTTGAGCTCATGGTACTCCTGCTTTAATCTCCTGAGCACTGCATTTATACCTGCTTCAATCAATATCTTTTACATGGATTTTTAGGGATGCACAGTAGATATTGTAAGAATCGCTTAAATGTTTCATACTAAAAGACACTACATTGTTTTAGTTTGGTCAGGTGTCGATATTGCCATAACTCACAAAGGACCCTGATTTTAGAGAAAAAAAATCAAGTAGTTCAGTGTATTCCTCTCTTCATAGCCTTTGTCTAAAGTCAGTAGATATTGAGCACTACAGAGGGAATGCTTCCCATGGGAATGCCCAAGACTCCCAAATGTCTGACATATTAGGAGATACTTAGATGAGAACAGCTACAGGACAAAGGCCAAGGTCATAGATAAGCTACAAATTCTTGCATATGTTTCTGACTGGGTGGATAAGTAGCTTATAGTACATGAAAAATGTCGAAGAGCTGGCTTTTCAAATCCTGATATCACGTTGTACTTTCAGGAAGTGGGGAAGCACCCTGGAACAGCAGAAAGTATAGACTCTGAAGCCTAAAGGATTGTGCTTGCATCTAGTTCCAAAACATTCATTCATTCCAGGCATGTGCCCTGGAATAAGACCTCCATTTCTAAATGCTAGTTTTCTCATCTGTGGAGTGGGACTAGTCATATCTCCTGTCACTCACTTAAGGGTGTTGACATTACAGGTCACAATCTGGTGGGAAAAGAAATCATTTTCTATAATGCACGTTAAAGCAATTGTGCACATAATGCTAGAGCACCTACATATGAAGTTGGGATTCAGGAATATCTTTCTAGCAGAGTAGATACCTTACCTGAGACTTGAGGAATTATAGCATATATTTGGAAAGCAGCAGGAAGAGTGGACCACACATTGCCCTTTGAAAATCATTACATGACTCTTTCCTGTTGTTCTCTCACCCCTCTCATCTCTATTATGCCTACTCCTCTTAAATGAGGGGGAAATAAATATACAGAATGATCATTGCTGCTGACTTGGAAGAAGATCCAGTCACCTCAGGTCCCTGGGGATAATAACAATATATCCGGGTGCTAAACATGATTTATATCTGGATCCTGGCTCTCAAACCATACAGTTAAATGTCCATTCTTAGTACTCATTAGATTATTACTTTCTTATATACAGGCTACCTTGTTCTCAGTGTCTCATGTAGCTTATATTTGAAGTGAGTCTTTCCATCTTAATTAACCTAAGCTGACCTGGAACTCTATGTAGTCAAGTGTGATTTTGAGCTCCTGAGTCCTAGGATGACAGGCATACACCACCAGGCTCACAGTTTTAGCTTCCTTTCTTTTCTAACAAGATGGAAATCAAGATGAAAAAGATCCATAGCCCATGTTGCCTTCCTCCCCATCCTCCTTTTCTTCTTCTTCTTGGGGGGAAGTCACAATGGTGGGGGCAGACCTGTGAGGACTGCAAAGTGAGGTGATCAGGGTGCATGATGTAAAATTCCCAAATAATCAATAAAAATATGTTGGAAAAACATTTCATAAAAGGATTTCTTTCTGGCTCAGCATTTGAGGACACTGCCTATCATGGCAGGAAGAGCACGGCATCAGCAGCTTGAGGCAGCTGCTCACGTTGTGTCCACTGTCATTAAGTAGAGAGAGAAGAATGCATGTTCAAGTCTATTCTCAGTCCAGGACCCCAGCATAAGGAATAGTGCCTCTCACGTTGAAAGTGGATCTTTCTACCTCCATTATCAGATTGTCGTGTTTGTGAGATCTCGGTCATGCCCAGTCTCTTCAATCTCTGCATTTAGTCAATGTCCTTTCAAGCTGACAATATTAAACATTATTACACATCACTATTAAACATCACACCTAATTTATATGGCACTGGGGATGGGTCTGGAACCAGATTTAGGGCCTGGTGTGTGTTTGACACTCACTTTACCAATGGCTTACATTTATAGATCACAATCCAGTCAAGTATATTATTATAATATGGCATAACATAAATATCTCAAAAGAATCTCGGTTACTTTCTCAAATAACATGACAAAAAGGTAACTTATCCAAGTAAAAAATATTCAATTTTGTCATGTTATTTGACAAAATTACTATTGTCACCAGATGACACCATTATATTTTCTAATTCAGCATAGTGTTGGACCCCTTGTCATTACCTAAAATTATTTTTAATTCAATCAGTGTGGTTTTATTTAACTTGTAAAAATCTGGCTGGATATAGGGGGATGTAAAACTGTCTTTTTGGAATTTGAGTACACATTCAAATGGATCTCTGTGAGTTCAAGGCCAGCCTGGTCTCTAACCTTTGTTCCAGACTAGTCAAGCTCAAAAATAAACATAATCAAACAAACAAAATTCTAACTGTTCTCCAGAGTTGAAATTGTCCCCTAAAATGCTGTTCAGGTCTAATTGCTGCCAGTTTCAACTCTGTCACAAACACTTTTAAAGATCAATCTCCAGCATCATTCCCCATACACTCTCAGTGAGAACAGGCGTTCTGAGTGTAAGGACACAGGGGATAAATGCAGCTAGGGGGAAAAACTCAAAATCTAAAATTATAGCAGTTATTTTAGTTTCTAGCTGATAAAGTTATAGATTATTCTATTTTTTAAAAAAGTAAACTTTGACCTGAATCTCAAGAAAAAACTTCTGAAATCCAAGTAGCTTTAATTGTTTCTAAATAAAAATGTAGAATGACATAAATACTGGATGGCTTCTGGGCAATGCATCCTCCTAGGCTGAGTAAGTTTTGGCCCTGAGGCAGCAGTTCAGAGAGGGTAGGTAACAAGAGGAATAAAGTTGTAATCCCAGGTAGACCAGAGCTCTCATTAACATCAGTGGTCATTGTGACCCTCCATGTGTGTACCCTCCTTGCTCTCTGTATCCTCAGAAAATTGTCCCTAGAGGAGAAAAAAGTCCAAAATTTTAGGAAAAGCACATAAGACTGAAAACTTTAGAACCTTTTTGTGTTCTCTCATGGTTTTAAGAAAAGGAAGGGGGAGAAATAGATATGTCCTCTTTTCTTAGCCTAGAGGGAACACAAGAAATACTATCTGCTAGGAATCCTGAGACATTTCTCTTTCCTGTTTCTGACATTTTTTTTTACTAGTGAGAGAGGAAAAAACTGCTTTAAGAAGTTTGAACAATCAGTACTCACATTTATGGCCAAATTTATTTCCTTAAAAGCTAAGGGAAAAGAAAAAAAAAAAGCTAGCAGGGGTATGGGAGAGGAACATGAGGGAGAAAATGCTAATCCTTTAGGAGCCAAGTGAGATCCGTGTTTCTGACCGATTAAGTAAAGTGGAAAAGGCCCAAGTCATGGGTATTAGCCCCGAAGGGGCCAGTTAGCTGGACTCAAATTCAAGGCCATGGAATATATATCTAACTTTGCTGCCGGCAGTTAATTACATCAATAGCTATCAGGAGGGACAGCAAAGGACCTTCTCAATGCCTATTTTAATTTCACTGAACACGTTCAGCTCAACTATTACCAAATATCTACAAAATCTAGTGAGCAATTTTAAAATCACATCGACTGTGAAAGTAACTTATATCTTTGGCTGCCTCTGTAAATGTGACATTTGAAATAGACAACCAGGCATCTTTTTTTACAATTTGAATTTTAGCATTTATTTATGCCAAGTTAAGATCAAATAAAATAGTCTGGTTTTTGCCCCATGGTTTGCTCTGAGGTCTCTCTCACTGTCACAGTCACCATGACAAAAATATTTATAAATGTCATAGTGAATAATCATGAGAACCATGTCAAATCGGAATATCTGGTTTGCTACTCTGTTTTTAAAAAACAACTTCTTGGAACTGGATAGCTTGCTCAGTAATTTTGAGTTCTCCCAGGAGACTTGAGTTTTGTTCCCAACATTTATACTGAACGGCTCATGCCACCTGTAACTCTAGATCCAGGGGATCCCACACCTTCTTCTGGTCCCCTTAAACATTAGCACACACACACATACAGACAACATGAGCACACGCAGATACATAGGCACACACACAATGAAAAGTAAAACTAATTTTTTAAATGAAGTAATCTTTAGAGCTAAAAAGAAATATTCAAAGCTGTCTGTATCTCCATTTATAGCTTTTTAAAATTGTTTCTATACAATAACAGAATAAGAGATTAAAAAGTATTTGCAAAGTATGCTGGCTAGTTTTATGTCAAGTTGACAAAAGCTGATGTTATTTTAGAGAAGGGAAAACTTGCTTAATGAAACGGCTCCCTACAATTGGACTCTAAGCAGGGAAACCTATTGTTTCCCTTAGATTGATGGGGGAGGGCCCAGTCCATTGTGGGTTGGGATATCTCTGTGCTGATGATCCTACCTTCTGTAAGAAAATAGGCTGAGCAAGTCATAAGTCACAAGCCGTTATTTGTCACCCCTCCTGAATTTTACATGGGTTCCTGCTTCCAGGTTCCTGCCTAATTTGAGTTTCTACCTTGACTTCCCTTAATGGACTTGTGATTCAGGATGCACAAGTCAAATAAACCCTTTCCTCCCTAGCTGCTTTTGGTCAATAGTGTTTCATCACAGCAATAGTAACCCTAACTATGATACAAAGTTATTCAAAAACTACAGTTTTAAAACTAAGCAAAATTAAAGTTAAAATGTTATGTGAAAACATCATGTGATAGGCAGGGAACGGTTTTATGTAAGTTTCGAAGTGGCAAGCTCAAGGGGCCAGAGAAATAGCTCAGGGGCTATGAGTGCATGCCGAATTTGCAGAGGACCCAAGTCCAGTTCCCAGTACCTACATTGGGCATTCACAACCGCCTGTAACTGCAGTTCTGGGGCTCTTGGTGTCCTTTTGTGACCCTCACAGGTACCCATAATCATGGGTAAATATACTAAGTCACTTCACATATCCATAAATAAAAAAATAAATATTGAAAAATAACAATTCAAAGGGAACAATTAAATTTTGCATGCCAATAAAATGCTGGACAACAATTCAAGCCTCCAACGCAAAAAAGTAAAGGTAAACATGAAAATGTCACAGTGTCTTAAAGCACATCTCTCTCTCTCTCACACACACACACACACCATTTTTGGTCAAATTTAAAAATGATTTACTAAGGACATCTTCATTGTGAAGAAAGATGCTTAAAAGAAATCCCACACTAGCTCAGAATTGAGAAAAATAGATGGTTATTTATTTAGGGGTAGACTCAGAAATCAGAATACTCTGCTGGAATGGAGAACAGAAACCGAATCCAGCAGCTGGGAAAGAGACGGGATGCATGCTCTACATTGGCATAAGTAGTATAAGAGGCCACGCCCCAGTGGGCGGGTAACCACGGGCTGTAGGATTTCCTACAGCATCGCTGTCTTTTCAGTGGACTGTACTGACTGCGAGGAAAGGAGATCATTTTCATTCTCTGCCTGCCCTCATTCTTTTGTGCTTTGCCCCTCTTCCCTCCTACCTCTTTCCAACACTCAAGGAAGCTCAACTCTGTCTTAGTCAAACTTACTACTGATGTGATAAAATAGCATGACCGAAAGAAAACTGGAGAGGAAAGGGTTTATTTGGCTTACACGAAACTGTTCTTCATTGAAGGGAGTCAGGACAGCAACACAAACAATGCAAGAACATGGAGGCAGGAAGGATACAGAGGACATGGAAGGGTGCTGCTTGCTAGCTTGCTACCCATGGCTTGTTTAGCCTGCTTTCTTATAGAAGCTAGGACCACCAACCCTGGGGTGGTACTAGCCACAAGGGGCTGGATCGTTCCACATCAATCACCAACTAAGAAAATGCCCTACAGGCTTGCCTACAAAAGGAATTTATGAAGGCATTTTCTTAATTCAGTTTTCTTCTCTGATGCTTTAGTTTGTGTCAAGTTGACATAAAACTAAGCATCACCATCTCCCAACCATGTCTGAAAACTAATTAAGGAAACCTCAAAAGACTAAGCGAAGTCCACAGTATGTTGGCAGTTCCAACTGCTCTCTAAGACAACAGGAAGCAGCTGTACTACATATCACAGCTAAAAGGTATAATAATGCCTCCACTAGCTTGTGTTTGAACCCTTGGACTTCATCTGGTGGTGCTATTTGAGGAGGCTGCAGAAAGCTTAGGAACTGGGAACTATCTGGAAGAAGGTCACAGGGTGCGATTTGGGGGACTGTATCATCCCTGGCCCTTTCTCATATCTCATTCTGATTCATGTCCTCCAGAGAGCTCCTTGGTTGTCTTAGGGCTGTGAAAAGCAGAACGTTCTGACACCATGAGCCACAGTGGATCTTTCCTCTTAGTTGTTCTCCCCAGTATTGTGATCATAAAGAGCAAGAAAAATGGCTAACAGACTGGGTTCCTCAGGGTTCTTCTGAGAACTAATAGTACCATGAGGAGGCCTTGCTGTTCTAACAGCTTTGTATAGGTAAACCCACTTAATTTGCCAATATTAAAAAATTGGGACCCAGAGGGGATATATGAAATTGTCTAAAAGTTTAGCTTGATGATAGTTATGATATTAGGAATCATTTTCTTGTAGTCTCTCCTTAGGCAAAAAGATGTAAGTCACACTTGCATAACTTGCATAACTGCATCAAAGTTGAGGACCAGAGAAGCTGAATCCATGAAAGTGATTCCCCTTCTTTCAGACATAAGAAGTAAATGCAATTGTCACTGTTGAACGCAGTGAACTACAGGTTTCTAGAAATGCATGAGTGATGGGAATATGTTTGCACTTGGGCAGGTGAATTTAAGAATGAGTAGGAGAGATCTGTCTGTTATGCCCACTCTCAATTTACGGATCTTGATGAGAGCTGTCACCTCAGGCCCACCCCAGCCATGCGTCTATCTCAGCTGTATCTAAAAGGGCTCATTTGTCCCATAGACTTGAAGAACTGGAACTACTTTGATAATTAATGTTGACTGTCAGTTTGATGAGACACACATCTGAGTGGGTCTGTGAGGGAGTTTCCAGAAAGGATTAATATAAAACCTAAACTACCCTGAACATGGGCTACACCATTCCATGGGCTGGGTCCTGGAGAAGAAAAGTAGAAACCAAGCAAAACAGAGCACCAGCACCAGTGCTCCCTCTTCTGCCCAAGTGCAGATGCAACGAGCCAGCAGCCTCATTCTCTGCCCCCTGTCCACCTACCACAATGGTCTGTATCAACAAAACATGAACAAAATAAGCCCTACCTTCTTCATCTTGCTTTCATCCAGTTGTTTACAATGGAAGCATAAGGCTGTTCTCTGGATTGAACCATTAAATAAACCAAGATCCTCTCCTCTTAAATGTCTAAGAGTTTTTTCTTGGTTTTCTTTAAATATTCAACATCATAAGAATAATATATATAATGGAATTCTACGAGTAACAATAGGAGGGAGATCGGTAGAAGAAAAAAAGGAACAAGAACTAAGCCGGAAAAGAAATTGAGTACAAATCTTACTGCTTATGCATTCTCAGTACTTCTTCCATTCCCATGGAAGTGGGGAGCCATGGAATTATAAATAGCATATCACATTTCATTATCAACACTACCATAAAGCTTCGAAATAATTGGCAAAATCATGTTCTCTTCACTTTCAACAATTGTGCTAAAGGGTTAACCAGCATGTCCCATGCAAGGAACAATGTTGGTTAACCAAATGGTCTTTAAAAGACAGACAATAATAAATAGCTTCAATAATTTATATTAATTCAAGTCCTATGGTTAATGAGGCAAGTGGAGTGCTCTCAGAGGGGAGCAAAGCACAGAGCAGCAGCATCAAGAACCTTCAAACCATTGCTGGCAAAGGAGACCGAAAGTCCAAAATATCCCCCAACCACCATGCTTTACGCTGGGGATAAGCTTAATATCACTCTCATTTTGCAGAGGCTAAGCTAAAACAGTGTCTGCACAATTACACCAATGAGGAGCTGTCTCTTGGCTTCTTTGTTGATACCGTCCAATGCACCTGAAATTTCCACTGTTCTAAGCATATACTTGTTTGTTAAGACAAAGAAAAGAGCAAGCCTGTGACCAGATCTACATATCCCATAAATTAAACCATCATCTGTCTAAACACCTATCAAAGTTGATAACCACATTATGGGGTATATTAGGAAAAAGAGTGATAAATATTGTTCTAACTCATTCAGGAAGATGATTGGTTTACCTGAGATGAATAAGGTGAAGTATAGCTATATGTTCATTCACTAAAATTTACTAGTCAACAACTATGTAGCATGTGCCAGATACAAGTCCTAGAATTAGGATAAAGACTAAGATTTCCATCAGGTGTTGTGAGTCACACCTGTAACCCAGCATGAATGAGCCTGAGTCTGGACATGAGCAAATGCAATGCCAAACTGAGCTACATAGTCATAGCCTGTCTCATCCACCCATCCACTCAAGGAACATGATTTTCTTAAGAACGGAAATGCAGAGAGACTTTGGAATAATCAGGGGATGGTTAGCCAGAGAATTGGTTCAGAGGGATCATTTCTACTATTCTACATATTACAGAGGTGAACTATGTTCAACTATTCCTTGTATATTTATTTCAAATGACTTTTGAATGACCTCAACACAAAGAAATTTGTTTAAACTGATGGAGATAACAACTGCCCTGGTCTAATCCGCGCACAGTGCATCCATGCAGTATGATGTCACAATACATTCCAGTGACCTACACAACTTTGTGTCAACTGAAAAAAAATCTGAAGCAGAACCATAAAGCTTGCCCTCTAATCTCTAAACTCAACAGGGCCGAAAGAGAGCATGATTCCTTGCTTTGATGGAATGTAGTCAGGCAAGCTGCCGCAGGAACAGGAGGCTGGGAGAAACTAGCCAAGGCAGAGAAGGGCCTCATGCTAAAGAGGGGATATTCTCCTGAGCTGATATTTAGCTGTATACTGTTCCTCTGTTATAGAACAATACTTCATAAGCTTGAGGCATTTGATAACAGAGGCATGGAGCCTGCCCTCAAGTTTCTTATAGTAGTATGTTGGCTAATAAAATTCCAGAGATAACCTGTCCTTATCATACTAGTGTATTAAACACACTCTCTCTCACACACACTCCTTGTCTCTATCATACTAGTGTATCTCTCTCTCCCTCTCTCTCTCTAACACACACATACACACACACACACACACACACACACAAACTCCCCTGTGCCTATCATACTGATGTATCACACACAAACACACAAGCTCCCCGGTCCCTATCATACTAGTGTATCTCTCTCTCTCTCTCTCTCT
>LOEQ01000679.1:273565-298515 GCA_001685075.1 Bramus lutescens | reverse complement strand
TCTCTCTCTCTCTCTCTCTCTCTCTCTCTCATACACACACACACACACACACAAGCTCCCTGGTCCCTATCATACTAGTGTATATATCTCTCTCTCTCTCTAACACACACACACACACACACACCTGTGAATACTTTGATGAGTGGAACACAGGGCACGTGGTAGAAGCTGACCACCCAATCTCCTTCCTTCCCTACTCCTCCTTGCAGTTCTTTCCCCCCTCCCTTATGGTGTCCATCATCTCATAACTGACCAATGCAATTGCAACCTAGACAAACCTCGTGCCTTTGGCCTCCGTATCTTCCTAACAATACCATAGAGTTCTTCAGGAAAGCTAGCCACTGGCTCAGAATCAGGTCTTCACTGAGACGTTCAAAGCCTACGACCCGGTCCCTGTCCACATACCCACAAACTACTTTTTCTGAGCTTTATTCTTTCTACCAAACATTTGGACCCATGGTGTCCTTCTGGTCAATCTATAGTCTTGTGTCCTCTGGTTCTAATACCTGGAACGCCACTTTGTGTATTTGCAGAGAACAGTACTTCATCTTTCAGGACTCTCTTCCCTACTCTCTAAGTCCATATGTATGTCTTTAGCACATAAATCTGTGGACCTATGTGGTTGCATTTACTGTGGGAAAAACTGCACTGTGTGATTTTCATTATGATGTTGTCATTATTTTAATGCCCCCCATTAAAATTGCAGGCACTGGAACACAAGAACAATGCCATTTGTTTCAACAACATCAACACCCACCCTGACTGATACATGGTGATCATTTAGTTAATTGATTATTGATTTAGTGTTTGATTGGGATGTTTTAAATGACTTGTTAACCTCTTATATTTTATGTCAGGATCCAGTAAAGAAAGAATGGTATTTTCCACAGTAGAATAATAAACGTTTTTAAGCTTTATTTAAGTTACAATTATCTAGATTTATTCTGATAGATCAAATATGGTTTTGCCTAACACATTAATAAATAAGCATGACCTATGCCAATAAAGTTTTATTCATAAGGCTAATTTGCCAATCTTTCAATCATTTAATGACTTCAATTCTATATTGTAAATCACATACATGTATCTCATAGATTAGAGCTCTCCTACAAATGTGGTTTTTTTTTGTAGAGATGTTGTTTTGTATTGGTTACTCATGTTTCTGTTCATAAAGGCTTCTGTTATTGCACACTGTCTTTACAAGGATATCTGTATGTCTGTAGAATAAACAGACCTCCAGACAAACTGTCCATTAAAAAAAATCTGTTCCCCAAATTCAGGGTTATTCTCCTGTCGTACATTCCATGATGTGTGCTGATACCCTCTAGCCTTCTTTTTGATACTATAAAAAACAGACTCATGGAAAAGGGGCATGTATTAACCTTGACCCCTGTTATTATCATTAATAATAAATTCTATATCTCTTATGCCTTCTGACAATGCCTACAAATCTCTATCAGGCAAGCTTATTAACTTGCAAGTAGGATCAAATGTAGACACTTTAAAATTCTTGACATTATATTCATATACCATACTCTAATCCACATAGGAGCATTTTACTTTTAAAATTCCAGTTTTACCCTTTCTTGAAAAACTAAGAGTCCTGGCAACATCAAACCTACATTTCCTGGTGGTAGCAAATGGCCATAATTGAGTGGCAGCTGTTGTCATGATCCCCATTGTTCTGGGGTGTATCCTGACCAGTCATTGTTTCATTGTTTATAGTCATTTGTCTACGGCTCCTGTGAGCATTTGAGTTTGTGATCCCATTTGAAACAAGACATCAGTAGATATATTAAACACTGGATTACATTAGATCGAAATACAACTCTTTAGACCTGTTGGCAATATCTAGGTGTACCAAATAACATCTCAGGAAGGAAAACAAAACAAAACAGGTGGCTAAAACCTGAATTAATGTAATGGCAAACACAATAAGGAAGTAAAAGTAAGGTTATAGGATTTTCAGATCACAGTGTCATCTTCCTATATCTTGAGTGTGAAAGGACAATGAATTTTTTGAACAGTGTTTTTTGAACAGTCCATTGGAGTTAATGCCTTTTGTTGAGTGAAATCAGCAAAAACTTGAAAGTTTTGATGAAGCGGTGAAGTCTAAGTGGTGGCTAGGGACAAGAAAAGCCTAAGGAGTCTGATGAGAACCCAACTGCACATGTTAATGAGCATCTGAGTCCACAGCTCTGGAGGAGGCTGTCAACAGATGGACTTGATGGGCTCCACAAACCCTGAGACCCTGAATGTAAACTCTGTGTGCCTGTTGCTTACGCATGTCTTCCTGAGTAAGCGCCTGCATCTTCTCTTAGACTTTCAAAGAGACCTCTGGTAACTGGAGAGAAAAGTCTCCTGAGGGTTTACTTTGAAAGTCACCTAGAAGATGATTAAAATTACCCTTTGGAGTATCTACATTTGGTCCTTAGAATACATTGGTGGTTAGACCTAGGATTTCCTTCAAATGCCCAAATCAACATGCATTTCCTTATTTAACATAATTCATGATTGAGGAGTTGATAAGCCCTATGTGTGAACCAGCTACAATTATTTTGTTAGCAGTTTAGAACCAGCTTCTAAATTAGCATGTCTACACCCATAGATTCTTGCAGCTCCCAGACCTCATCAGAGAAATGTCTTCATGCAGTAGACTGTAATTAACAGAATGTCAAACAAAAGTAGCCAAAGTGCATAGAATATCAGTGGAACACTCAGCCACAAATGGCACATCAAGACTCAGGAACCACTGCTAACAGGATAAGGAAATATTTTAAGAGCCAGAGGCCATGGAGGGGAAGAGTTAAACAGTGTCTTATGAGCATGGCAGTATCACTGAACACATGAGCTCATGACATCTGTGAGTTGCCTGCAAAAGACTATCAAAAGATCAAAACGGTCACCATTCTATACTGCAATGGTAAAGGGAGTCATGAGCCCCACCTCTGAGAAGCTGTGGGCTTAGAGGGGAGGAACAATCATTTTCATAAAGGGTGTGATCCTGGTAGGTCCATGCAGCCAATGACCCCACACCTAATATTCCTCCATTTCATTCTTTGAATCCATCTGTTTATATTCCCTATCCAACCCAAAGTACTCTAGAAAGTAACAAGTAGAGAAAAAAGTACAAGGGAAAGGAAAAAAATAATCTTCATGTGTTGCTTCCACAGAGTTACCACGTACCATACTGGAACAAATGATGAGATCAAGGGTTGATTTCAGCTCATGATTTCAGGAGAGTTTTGTCAATCTCTATAGGGAAGGTTACAAAATGGGAATGACTCATTCTATGTCTGGGGAGCGTGAGGCACCTGGTCAGTGGGATAATCAGGAAGGTTTTCCTCAAACATATATCTCTACCAACCAGCACTACCTCCTAAAGATTCCACAGTTGGTGCGGGACAATTGTCTGTATTCTATCAATCATGTTTTAAATTGACGCTGATTGGCCAGGCAAGAAGTACAGTGTAGGCGGGTCAACCAGACAGGAAATAGAGGCGGGGGGGTTAAGAACAGGAGAATTCTGAGAAGGAGGAAGCCTATTCCTTGCAGTCCAGTGGAGACCACAGAAGCAGCAACATGTGACCTACCCCACTGTGAAAGGTACTGAGCCGTGTGGTTAGCATAGATAAAAACAATGGGTTAATATAAGCTACAAGAGCTAATAAGAAGACTGAGTTAATGGGCCAATCAGTTTATAACCTAATGTATACTCTCCGTGTAATTTTCTTTGGGACTTGTTGGCTGTAGGAACAGGGCAGGACAGAAACCCCAACAAGCTGGTCTTCATGTTACACACAGTGTCACCAAAGAGTGCCACTGTGGTTTAAAAGAGAAATGTTCCACAAGGTCCCCTATGTGAACACTTGGTTCTTGGTTGGTGATGCTATTCAGAGAAGTAATTGGGAGTTGCATTCTCACTGAAACAAGTACACCACAGGAACGAACCTAAAGAGTTCTAGCCTTGCCCTATTTCCAGGCTTCCCTTTGCATCCCATGCGTGGATAAAGATATGATTTCTCAGTTTTCTGTTTCAGTTATCTGCTGCCTGCCAGATTGGTCATCATGGACTCTCCCTCTGGAAGCTTAAAGCGAAGTAACTCTTTCTTGAATGAGTTTGCTCCTGAGGTTTGAACACAGCAACAGAAAGTAGCTAATATGGGATTAAGCAGCTGGAGCTATGTGAGGATATGGATGATATATCAGATTCAAAGCAAACCACCCTGTTAATTCAAAACTCTTATTTTAACTTTGCTTGCATTTGCTCCCTCATTCATATATGGCAGTTTCCATGCCAACCTCACCCTGCATTTTCTGCCCTCAAGAAAGTCTATATCTGATCTATCATTCTACATCTACTGTGTAATGTCACAGTGTTCTAGCTCAAAATGCAAGCATGGTCACCAGTGGTTTGAAGAAAAGAAATCCCATCTTCCTCTATTCATCAAGTAGGAAGCTTCCAGAATTTAAGATTAGGGCTCAAACAGGTGATACACACTTCTGAAACCTCAGAATATCCTGTTTCAGTAATCCCATGGCTTCTACCTTAAATCTCCTCAGATTCTAAACAATACATGTATCATAGTTTTTGCAAGATGTCAGAAAATAAAGGAGTCTTAATGCACTCTTGAGGACCTCCACTAGTTACTTAGCCATTAAGGAAAACATTATCTTTATTAGCTTTCCTTCTTTTATACTTTCTTTTCTTTTTCTTCTTTTTTTCCTTCTCGTTGTTGTTTGTTCATTTGTTTGTTTTTGGTTTGGTTTGATTCTTTTCAGTTTTTGAGACAGGATTCATGATGTAACCCTGGCCAACAAATTACTATGTAGACAAGGCTGGCCTGGAAATAACAAAGATCCAAAGAGCCACCTGCTCTGTCTTTGCCTCCACTCCTGACTTCCCTTTGTTTTGATATCCATCTAACATTTAGCATTAGCAAATTGTCAATGTTAACTTCCTTACTGTAATTTGTCAGTGAATTATGGTGTGTGTGTGTGTGTGTGTGTGTGTGTGTGTGAGCAAAACAAGGCTCTACAGGCTATATCCAAGTAGTCTATCATCTTTGTTTTAATTTATACCAAGGCTGTACAAAACAGGAAGAGAATAACTCAATGAAGGGAAACTGTGGAAATGAGTGAGTGTAATCTTTGTGGTAAGTATAATCCAAGGTGTTAGCTCACATGATGGCTCGTACTGAACATAAACTTAAGTAATTTGTAATTAAAATGAGACGAGGAGATTCACCTTTGTAGGTCAGTCTCAAATCAGCCTAAATTGTCTGAAAAAGTCACTAATTGAAGGCTGTGAGTCTACAAAGAAGAATTGGTTAGATTTATTTTTATCAATCCATGAAGCCTCCCCACAGCAAAATGAAGAAGCCATGTTCATGTACGATTGGCTGCCATTTTGACTTCTAATTATTTTGTGTCTTAGAATCAGTTTGTCTTCTGGGAGCATATAAGATAAACAGTAAAACATGGTTTTTATTTATTCAGATTTGAGCTGTGCACATTGCTCATCAGTATATTGAAAAAGTTACTCAGTTCACTTCTATTTAAATATTGATAAAGTTTGTTATTTGTATCCTAGCTTCTTTCATAACCTAGAATAATTTAGATAATTAATAGAATTTTTGATACACTTTAGAATAATTTAAATTAATATTTAATTCACAGTTCCTTTTGATATCATATAACAGTAAGGATAAATATAAGTATTTGGGTAGCCAGTAATTCCTTAATAGTGTTCTCTTACAGAGATAAAAATGTTTAATTATTAATTAATTTAGTGCTATCAGAACTGCAAAGTTTTTAGGCATTTCCAAATTTGGGGAAATTTTCATTATTCAGTAACTGGATAATATAGAAAAAGACTAAATTCTATCCTCAGGTGCTTATAGGAGTCGTATCAAGTAAAATCTATTAACATGGAGATTCACTACACAACTGAGCACGCTCCTAAGTCATTCCAGACCCAGTAAATAGAAGACTAGGTTACAGACTCGGGTTTTCAGACTGAATCCTCTTCTCTCTCCATAACAAATAGGTTTTCATCACTCAAGTGACATATGGCACTAAATGAACCCAAAGGAAGTAAAGCCCATGGTGCATTATTTGTCTGCATTAAGCTCTGACATTATCTTCACCACAGTGCGTGTGTGGTTTTACACAATGAGAAACTGTTCTGAGAGTTCCGAGGGATGTTTCTGTTCCAGCTCCTACCTTTGTGAAGGAGCCCATTTTCAAAGAAACATCCAGTGTGTGAATTATGCTTAGTCCAATTACTGTGCAGGGCATTGGAAATTTACTCCTAACTGGATGCTATTAAAGCAAACAAGTCAATTTACATGTAACACTGAGGTTCAGGTTAAAAGAAAACGTATAATGGATTTCTGAATATCTGTGACCCACTGTAAGTAGGCTTTTATTAAAAAAAAAATTGACACAGAGCTTTTCCTCAATATGTTTCTTGCTTTTATAATAACTAAATGAATAGGTAATAATACTCTCCAGTATCAATCATATATGATCACTGAGGACCTACTATACATAAATATAACACTGTGCAAAGGTATTTAGATCAGACAAGACTCTGCCGTGGCACAAACTCTTCTTAATTTTGCCTCAAACCTTTGAATCTTTTCAGTCTGAAGAAATAAGCAAGACTGTCAAAGGGCAGGACTGCCTGGCATGTGGAGCAGATATCGCCTCTGCTTTCAAATCAAACTCTCCAAACTGTAATGAGACTATAAATGTAAGATAATTTCACCATCTAAAATAAATTCAGATGGGAATGGACTCTAACTGGCTGGCCCTCAAACAGAATTTACAAAGACACCATGAAGACAGAGAAAGCTGAAGGATAGAAAACAAAGAATTCTAGGATTATCTGCGTCAGATGTCAGTGTTTAACATTAAGGGTTTTCACCATGCCCAGGCGAGAAGGCCTGGGTAACCAGGACTGGTTTTTGTTTGTTTGTTTCTTTGTTTGTTTGTTTGTTTTTGTTGAAGACTTTCATGATTCCTCTCTTTAGCCACTTGAGTTTGGAGATAACAGGCTCATACTGTATTTCAGGAAAACTTTAAAAAGAAGTACATAAACATCATCAAAGAGTTAAATAAAAACACACCTTAAGTCAATTTGAGCCAAAGAGATGCACACTGCTTCTGTTGTGATGTCACTCTACTGAGTTTGCATAGAAGCAAAGGCTGCACTTCCAGGGGATTTGAACTTAGGTGGGCTGGAGAAAGAACGTGTGAACCACACATAGACATTTCTCCACACAACAGCCTCAGAACTTTCACTTTGGTAGTATCCAGGGAGTAGTGTCTGAATTTAGGTTGTGTCTGTAAAGCAGCTATCAGGATTGAAAAACAAAATAATCATTTAAGCAAAGCAGGAATTTTTTGTCTGGTTCAAAAATGTACTGAGTGTAGGTGTAGGCCGCTTGTTTGTCCCAGCTGCCCAGAACCAAAATAACCACACAGAAAATATATTAATTAAAACACTTCTTGGCCCATTAGCTCTAGCTTCTTATTGCCTAACTTTTACATTAATTTAACCTATTTCTATTAATCTGTATATTACCACATGACAGTGGCTTACCGGCAAAGATTTGGCATGTCTGACTCTGGCAGCTCCATGGCATCTCTCTGACTCCACCCTTCTTTCTCCCAGCATTCTGTCCAGTCCTCCCTGCATATCTAAATTCTGTCCTATCAACAGGCCAAGGCCGTTTTTCTATTCATTAATGGTAATCACAACACACAGAGGGGACTCCCACATCAACTGAAATCACTTCTCTTGGTTTTGACATTATTACATAGCTATGCCTCTTCTTCCTTCCAAAAGTACAAGTGTGGCTTCCAACATCATAGAATCATGCAATACGAGAACTGGTTACATCATTCATCTGTAATTATCTCTAAAGAAAATGTTGCATGGGTAGAAGATCACTGATAGCTATTACTGAAGAGAAGACCCAAGGAGAAATACACTGCAAAGACACCACTCTGGGGGTCTCCCTAACTTCTGAAGACAATACAAGTGGAAGGGCAAAGGTGATTCCCACTGCCTTCAGGGAGCTCATGAGCACTAGCAAACAAGGAGGATGAGAATGAATCAGAAAAGAAAGGAGGAAAGAATAAAGGTTTTGGATAGCACAGTTGAACATAGCTGTTGTGGACTGAGTATAGCTCAGTTAGTAGAATGCTTTCCTAACATGCATAAAGCCCTGAGCTGGATCCCCACAACCATACACTAGGCATGGGAGCACATGCCTAGAATCAGGCACTTGGATGTTAGAAGCAGAAAAATCACAAGTCTCAGTGTCATAGCAAGTTCAATCTAAGACGGTCTCAAAAGAAAACTAGCTATTTTAAATAAAAGCCTATCTTTTTACAGTTAACTATATCAAAGAAATACCTTGCCTTTTCCAACTACTCTGGTTACATTTTGCTAAACCTCTTGGCATATTCCTTTATGACATGATAGTTTTCTTTTTTAACTCATTAAACAAAGATACCACTACGGGATTAAGTATTGTCTTAGGGTTTCTATTTCTGTAGAGAGACACCATGACAATGGCAACTCTTATAAAGGAAGCATTTAATTGAAGTGGCTCACTTAGAGTTCAGAGGTTCAGTCCATTATCATCATGAAGAAAGCAAGGCAGCTTGCAGGCAGACATAGTGCTGGGGAGGTAGCTGAGAGTTCAATATCTAAGGGAGGCAATAGGAAGTGAACTGAAACATTGGGTGTGGCTGAGAATATCCGAAGACCACAAAGCCCACCTCCACGGTGGCATGTTTCCTCTGAAAAGACCATGCTCACTCTACCAAAACCACACCTATTAATAGTGCCACTTCATTTTCTTTAATCCCCACATTCCACTACCTGGCCCCCAAAGACTTGAAGCCATATCTTGATGCAAAAATGCACTCTTCAGAAAGCAGGACTTCAAAAGTCCTCATAGTCTGTCACCGGCTCAAAACCCAAAAGTTCAAAGTCTCTTGTGAGATTCATGCAATCTCTTAACTACAATCTCCTATAAAATCAAAATAAAAAAACCAGATCACATACTTCCAAAATAAAGGCACAGGAGATGCATTATCATTGCAAAATGAGGGGAAGGGAACACGGTGAGGAAATACTGGCCCAAAGCAAGACCGAAAACCAGCTGAGCAAACTCCAAGCTCTGCATCTCCAAGTCTGATGTCAAAATGCTATGTAGGTATCCAACTCCTTTCAGCTTTGTTGACTACAACACACTGATTTCTCTTGGGCTGATTCCACTTCTGCTCAGCAGCTCCCCGCAGGAGGTATCCCATTGCTCTGGCATCTCCAACATCTCGGGGTCTTCAAGGTAAGCCAGGCTTCAACTTTACAGCTTCAAGCAATTGCTTCTCTAAGCCTCCATTCAGGGATACCCCAGACACATGCATGGCCACAGTGGCTTTTCTTATTTTCTGAGGTAAATTCCATAATCCTTTCCTTCTGTTCTTAAAGCCAGGACCATATGGCCAAAGCTGCCATGTTCTGACGCTCGCTAGGGCTGAAACATGCCCCCCCACACCTTGTCCAATCACACCTTCACCAACTTTCTTTATCCATGGTTTCTTTCACTTCCTAGCTTTGGCTGTCTCTAGGCCAGGCGACTTCAGACTCAGAGATCTGTCAGGCTCTGCTTTCCAAGTGCTAGGATTAAAGGCATGCACCACCATACCAGACTCTAAGTTTTTCTTTAATTTCTTTTCACAAGTTGAAAATCTACCTGGGTGGCCCTGAGTTTGCCACCTCCTTTATTTTATTTATTAATCTTTTTATATCCTTGAACACAAGATTTAACTCCTCTCTATTTCCTAGCTTCCTCCTTAAATACTTTTCCTTGCTCAGCTTGCTCCTTTTCATTATAGGTCTTCATAAGAGTGACCAATAGTAACCATACTATAGAATCAATTCTAGACTATTTTGAGATTTCTTCTGCCAGCAGAATTAATCCACATCTCTTCACATTAGCCTCAGGCAGATTCTTTGTAAAAGGTAAAAAGCAGCCACATTCTTCACCAAAATAACACAAGAAATATTGCTAGGCCACAAATTACCAGTCCTCTCCTCTGTATCCTCTTGATCCACACCCAGGACCACTGTCTTTTACGTTCCTACTAGGATGACCCATTGAGCAGTACTGAAAACACTCAACTGCTTTTCTAATCCATAGTCCTTTAAACAAAAGCATGGTTAGGTCTATCACAGTAATACCCCAGTCCATGCTACCAAGTTCTGTCTTATTTAGGGTTTCTATTGGCGAGATGAGAAACCATCCATGACCACAACAACTCTTTAAAGGAAAACATTTAATTTTGGTGGTTTGTGTACAGTTAAGAGGTTAAATCCATTATCATCAGAGAGGGACATGGTAGCATGCAAGCTGACAGGGTGTTGGAGAGGTAACTGAGTATCATATATCTTGGCTGGGAGGCGTCAGGAACTGGTCTGTCTCTCTGGGCATGGCTTGAACATATATGAGACCTCAAAGTCTGCCTCCATAGTGACAAACTTCCTCCAACAAAACCACACCTACTCCAACAAGGCCACACCTCCTAATAGTGCCACTCCCTTTGGTGGCCATTTTCTTTCAAACAACCGTAAGTATAAAATACAGTCTTGAGGTAGGATAGTGGACACTAGAATTAGAAAAAGCTTTCTTTGATAACTCTATGACCTTTTACAGGTTGTAATTGTTCATGAATATCTGATGTCGGATTTCACTATTACACTGTCCTCTTGATCTGGGCATGGTGCTGAGTACCTGTGACCCCCAAACCTTGAGATGTGAAGGCAGGAGGACTTGAATTCAAGGACATACTTGCCTACTCAGTGAAGTCCAGGTTAGCCTGAGATCCATGAGTCCAAAAAGAAGGAGGAAGGAAGGAAGAAAATGAGGCAGCAAAAGTCAAAGGGAGGGAGGGCAGCTGTAGGGTAGGTGATAGAAGCCCAGAGGGATAAAGAAAAGGAACTATCCCTTAGAAGTTTGGTGAGAGTCCAAGACTGTATTTACTACATTTTACAATGATCGGAAATGACTAACCAAGCACATTTTTTTCTGTTTGTATTTTCATCTCTTTAATATTTATTGTCAAAAAAATCCTTTTTAAAACCTGACTCACATATTATAAAAGCCTGTAGTGGTGAGGTCTGGGCTGGGGACAGGGTTAGGGACTGAGTTGGGGATGGGATTGAGGACTGAGCCAGAGAAGGTGTTGCGGGCTGGCCTGGGGCTCCAATGGATGGTGTGCATTCCCTAGCAGCCTGAAGAATGCCTGGCCATTGCTCTCATTGTTTGGTCTGCCAGGATCCCATAGCCAGAAAAGATAGGTGTCAGATCACATAGGTAATCTTCAGCACATCCGGAACAGGGAAATGGAGCTTGAGCAGGCAAAAACGAGATAAAACTTCAAGAGTCTGTCTTTTACCTGCTAAGAAAATAAATCGAATAGTGTAAGGAGAAAAAAGAAAAGAAAACTTCTTGTTGGCTTCAGGATTTGCATTGAGAGGCGACAACAGGAGCCAGGCCTGTCTTTGTTCAGGACAGATACCTTAATGCACCCATTGAAATGAGAGGAGGGAGTGGGGTATGCCAGGAAAACTTTCTCCCTTCCCTCAGATTCAAGTGTTAGCAGGAGCCACATTGCTACAAACCACAGGGAAACAAATGTGCACTGGGCACCCACAGTTGGAATCAAAGCCCCCTACAACAGTACCAGCAAAAAGTTCATTTAATGCCTCTACCATTATCTAGCGAGAAATGAGACGCTGTGTGGGAGATTAAAAATTCTTTTATGAGAAAAGATACGGGAAGGAGTGCTTGCCACTTCATCCCAGCTGAGGAAGCTGCAGAGTCCTAAGCAAATAAGGCTTAGGTGGTCACACACTGAGCTAACTGAGCATGCGCTTCTGTATCACCATTTAAACAATCACAAATTTGCCACTGTGTTCTGTAAGAAAACACTTAAGTGGAAGAATCAAATGTCAAAAACTGGAGGGTTATGCAAAATCACTTAATTACTGAAACGTCTACTTTTGGCAATGTCTGTCCTAAAAAAGGTCTCTTCCTTTTAAATGCACAGTGCATGAGGACGTTTAAATTACTACTATGGCGTGTTTGGATTAAGGGTGGAACTTCATTTTCATAAATTTTAGTTATGTGTGTGCCTGGGTGTCTGTGAAAGGATATGCATACAGTGAGTGCAGTTCCCAGGGACAATAAAGAGGGCACTGTATATCCTGACTCTTTAGCTACAGATGACACTGTGAACTGCCCGGCATGGGTGCTGAGAACTGAACATGGGTGCTTTGTAAGAGCAGGACATGCTATAACTGTGGAGCTAATGTTTCAACCCCCTCTTTTAACTTCTTCCTACGTCAAATTATAATGCATTAATATAAAGCATTTATAATGTTTTCCATCACAGAACTTTCTTTTTAAGTCAACCAGGGTTCTAGATTCTAAAGTTGCTACATTGACCAGATAATAGGAAAAATTGCATTTGAAGTAAAGACAGCTAGTTATGTCCGCAAAGTTTAACTTTTAGCTTTTGCCTTTATTCCCTTGTATATGCACAGACTTTCCGTGGCTGCATGGCTGCTCTATTTAATAATTTGCTTATCTCTAGATTTTTCTTTCTACTTGTGTATTTATTTTGGTGCATTTATGTGTCTGTGTCTGTGTGTGCACGTGTGTTTTGTATATATGTACGTCTGTGTGTTTAGAGATCAGGGCTTGCCATCCAATGTTTCTCTCAATCACTCTCCATATTACTTTTTACATTTTTATACAGTCTTTCACAAATTGAAGCAGGCCGCCTGGCTGGCCAGTAAGCTCCAAGGACCCTTCAGTCTCCACCTCTCCAGGGCTGGGATTATGGATGCTCATCTCTATGCTTGGCTTTTCCCATGGGTCTGAGAGACCTAAGCTTAGCTTGTCATGCTCACGGAGAAAGTACCCTACAGACGGGGCCATCTCCCCAACCCCATGTCTAAACATTTCTAACTGATCAATCCTAGGAAGTAGGTCTAACTATGAAAGCAGACCCTAGCCTGTTTCTTCAAGAACAGGATCATTAACATCCCCAGGTTCTGCACTTTCAAAGGTACAACAACACATTGGCTTTGGCTCTACTGGAGACTGTACTTCCTGCTTTTCCTGGGTGGCCGACAATCTGAGGCAGCCTTTGCTTCATGGATCCATTTATGGGACTTTTTTTTTTCTTTTGAGGAGCTGAGGAGGAAGAACCAGTGGTAATGTTTATAACTCCTGCCCTGTTATGTTAGCACAACAATAACTATTTTCTTCAAAGTTCTGTCACAACTGTGGCTGTGGATAAACTGGAAAGTCTGTGTGCACAGTGAAAGAACACATTTCACAAGGCTGTGGGAGGGAGGTCAGAGTTTAAGCGCAGACCACTGAGCAGTTCTACCTCAATCGAAGGCTATGGCCTGTTCTTACTCCATAATGAGATCCTAACTCAAGAATGTAAAGAATGTACCAGAAGTGGTGCTTGTTTTCACGTATAAGTGTCCAGAAAGCAGGTATGGTGATACACAGCTGTAGTCCTAACACGGAAAAAGATGAGGCAGGGGTGTTCCTTTAGTGGGAAGCAAATCATGTGACAATCAAAAGTCATGCTCTTTTCTGTTTCATAGTCTGGTATTCCTAACATTTGCTTATGTGGTGGTGGCCCTTTTCAGAAACATGGGTGGTCTGTTGGTAAAAGACCTGTAACCCCAGTAATTTAGGAGACTGAGGCAGGAAGGCTGTAAAATCAAGGCTTCCTGGGCTGCAAAGGCCAGCATGGGTGGGTTAGGGAGATCCTAGTTTAAAAAAAAAATAAAGACCTGGAAATGTGATTCAAGAAAAGGGTAGTGATCTAGGATGGACGAGGAGATGGGGGGAGAAGAGAGAGAGGGAGGGAGGGCAGGAGGGAGGGCAGGAAATACAACAGTTGCAGTTGTATATTCAATTCTGACATTTACAGGCAGCCCAGAATAGGAATTCCAAACAATGTCATTGATGAATGTTATTTAGACTAAAACTGGCAGACATGAAGATTCCTGAGGCTCATGCCAAGATTTGTGAGGGCTGAGCTCAAGGAAGCTACTAATTTACAAGTCAGTGAGATGGTGGTTCCTACAAAATGCTCGAAGTTTGAGGATCTCTCCTCAGAGACTATGCAGTTTCAGGCATGGAGGCTTGACACACCAAACCAATAGGTGTACATGGATCTCTGGATGAAGATGTGCAGAAAGCCATGTTTTCTCAGACAGTGCCGAGCCTCCAACCTGGTTAAAGCCAGCATTCTGCTACTTAGGGAAGAGTTAGATTTGAGAGAAATGAGAGCTGAGCAATGGGACAGAATTTTTTGTGCACATAATAAAGAACGGCATCTTCCCTGGTCTTGCTCCCAGTCTTCCCCTTCCCATGTACGCAAGAAGAAAGCACAGTGTGTTGATTCTGTACCCTGTGCATTGGGAATTGGGCCTTTAAAGAGTCCTGTGACTTTTAAGTCTTTCTTCTCCACTTCCCGTCACTACGACTTCCCTGAGGGTGTGTTTGCTGTCTGGGTAACCGACCTTTGCTTCCATAATTGAAGAGAGACTCTTATTTGTTCAGTGAGGTTTCTGTTTCTTTTGGTGAGAAGCCAGATTTAATTTCTTGTTTTGGGGTCAGAAAAGGAAGAAGCCTGTGGACTATGGGTTCGAATTTCAGACCTGCTCTAAGGACACTCTGCCTGCATGCCAAGCACTTAACTGGGGGAGAAGGATGCAGTTCTGGGTTCTCCTGCTTTGCTCTTTGCAGAAGTTAAAGGCTATCCCTAGGAAGCAGCTTCCAGGTTATTCCTTTTCCAAAATCTGTTAACTGGTTCTTCTCCTTGTAATATGAATGCACGATGGTTAAATCTTCAAATCTCTGAGGTTTCAGCAGTGATTTAAACTCAAACATATTTCTTAAAAGGCTTTATAGGAGTTTTGTTTGTTTTTTTATCAGATTAGCTTTTACTCCTTTTTTAAAACTCCTTTTAGGTTTTTCCCTCTATCTGCATCTTCGTTCTCATCCATGTCTTCCGCCTTCCAACTTGAGCATTGGAATAGGCTTAGCAAAATTCTTTTACTTTTATGTGTTTGCTTTCAGTTCTTTGGTACTGAAGATGAAACAAAGGCCTTTGAGCTTAGTAGACCAGTGCTCTAACAATAATCTGCATCTCCAGACTGTATTATATCGGCTGGGTAGTGTACATTGCTGTTTTGTGTGCATACATTTTCAAGTTTTATAAATGGCAGAGTGTCATGAATTATTGACCTTTCTTTCTTTCAGCATTATCACAGATTCGTAGGTCTCTGGGTGTTCATCTCTCTGGCTAATTCCATCATCTCTGAGTTCAGTAGCAAAAGGCATACCACACAAGCTGCCACATCTGGTTTATCTGAGCCTTAAGCTGTGGACACACGGATTGCTTTCAACTGTGTGCTACAAGTAACACACATTGCCACCACTTTAAAAGTCCTTTTATGGGTTGAAAAGATGACTCAGTGGTGAAGAACACCTGCTGCTCCTACAGAGAATTCTGGTTTGGTCTCCCCCACTCTGAAGGCTCACAACTGCCTGGAACTTCAGATTGAGGGAACCCAAGACCTTCTTCTGACCTCCACAGGCACAGCACTGACATGCACATACCCACAGATAAATACACAAATAATAAAATAAAAAATTAAATCTTAATTTCCTTTGCATGGTTATCTGGGCATTTCTCTGGAATAACCTGGGTAGGAAATTATACCTAGAGCTGGACACACTGAGCCATGGTGGCACATCTTTGATTTGGCTAAACCTGCCAGACAGGTTTCCAAAAGGACTGTCCCAGTCCACAGGCATGCGCAGTACATAAGGCTTACGATGCATGCGTATCACCACAACATCTGGCCTTCTCTAGATTTCTAATTTTATCCTTCTATTGTATAAACACCTCTTCAAGGAGAGAGGACTGCAATTAATCAACAGTTCTTATTAATCATGGCAAATGCCTTATACTGCAATTGTGGCAAATTTCTGAAGAAATGGAGTCTCAATTCTGGAGTCAGTATGCAAGGATGGTGACAGAAAAGAGTCAATAGGCAGTTCATTGAAGGAGCTGCACAGCAGAAGGAGCACAGTGTGAAGTAACACAGAAGTAGGAGGTAAAGCCCAGGTCAGCAGAATTTAGGACTGTATCAAAGAAAGAAAAAGATGAAAAAAATAAAGCGCCTGAGGTTTGAAGATATGCACATACCTACCAGATCCAGGAATGAAGGAAATCCCTCTTCATCTCTCCCTAGATACAAAATAGGTTTTTAAATACGTGTTTATTTTATTTATTATTTGAGAATCCCACACATGCATCCAATGGAGAATATCTCCTCATCATTCCTCCAGCTCCTTCCAGATTCCCCACACTGTAGCTCCTTCCCAACTTCATGTCTTCATTTATAAAATATGGATATCTAAAGGTTTTCTTTTAATTGGCTTTTATCCAATTGTATGACCACGTGTGAAAGAGGTGAAATGCCAGAAGAGGGCATCAGATCTCTTGAAGATGGAGTTATAGGTGGTTGTTAAGTGATGAGAATTGAACTCAGGTCCTTTAGAAGAGCAACTGTCCCCACTGCTGAGCCATCTCTCCAGCCCTGTCATGGTCTTCTTCTTCTCTGAGAATTTCGTACATGTGTGTAATATACTTTGATCATATCTACTCATCCCACTCCTCTCTCTCCAACCCTTTCCAGAGCTGCCTCCACCACATGTCCTTGGCATCTTTTTTTTAACCCACTGAGTCCAGGTAGTGTTGCTGCTATGTACAGAAATATAGGGTGATCCATGGAAACACAGACAGACTACTAAGGGCTGAGAAAACCTCTCCCTGACCTTAGCAGTCATCCACTGCTCTTCAGCTAGGGGCGGAGTTTCAAAAGCTCCTCCCCGATCATGCTGGACTTTGACTGGCTTGATCATGCACCGGCATTGCACTTGGTAAGTTGGTCTTTCATGACTCAAGGTTCACTGCAGCAATCACACTGGAGAGCTGCACAGGCCCTAGGCACCAACATTGCAGACAGATCTGCTTGCGTGTTTGAAGGTCAGTTGGAATGTGTTATGGTGTACATTACAAGGCATTCAGTTTAGGACTGCTTTTGAAAAGCAGAGGGGAAAAATTCACAAAAATCTCAGAGATCTCTGTGCACACCAGTTTGGGAGCAGCCTGCCCTCCTCACATGCATGATCTCGTTGATTCACAGTAGCGTCATATGTGCATGTCAGTGACCCTCATTTTTCAGTAAGAAATGAAAAACCTCAAAAACAGTATGCAACACTCAACACCTGCAAGCCAGAAAGTGCCCAATACAACCAGGACTTGACAAGCATTTGTTAGACGTGAAAGTTACATTTATTTGCTTGCTTGCTTGCTTGCTTGCTTGCTTGCTTGCTTGCTTGCTTGCTTGCTTGCTTTCTGCTACTACTTTGTTGTAAAAAGAATCACACAAATGAATGGTAGAGGTGATATTGGAGTTTCATATGTAATCTCCATTGAGTTTAGATGTTTCAGCAGCCAGTGCATAAAAACCAGAGGTAACCTGTGCTTTTGATTCAATCACTTTTTTTTTTACCTTTCTTTTCAATTCCAGTCATTTTTTGTGAACTGTGGATACGTGCTGATGGAATTTCAGAACATACATGTAACTATGGAAAGTGAGACTGCATTATTTGCTAATTATCTTCCCATTGGGAAGCTCACTCTCAAAAGCTCCACAGGTCACACTTCATGTACAACCATTAGTCTGCGGGGTTGTTAGACTCATGGGTTATAAGAGCTGACCTCAAATAATACATAATAGTACCTATAGTTCATTTGTATTTTTAATAAATAAAGCTTGTCTGAGGATCAGAAGTAAAACAGCCACACTGGTCAGCCTTACAGACCAGGCAGTGGTGACACACACCTTTAATCCCAGTAGCCCCACTAGTTTGCCACGGAAGCTGGGCGGTAGTGGTGCAGACCTTTAATCCCAGTGCTTGAGAGAATTATAAAACAGGAGGAGAGAGGTCTCAGCTCAGTCTCATTCGGAGGATTTCTCAGAGGTAAGAGATCTCTAGTGCCTGGCTGCTTTGCTTTTCTGATCTTCAGGTCAAACCTCAATATCTGCCTCTTGGATTTTGTTACTCATGCTACACCTAAACTTCCATATCTTATCAATTTCCTTACAAATAAGTCATTTTATTCTAATATATCTATGTTTGGTAATGCAGATTTAATGATTAGCAAGCAATTTCTGGCAGTGGCATCTAAACTTAAAACCATGTAAGGTTTGAGAAAAGATATTATTTGGGTTATTATAGCAATAATTGACCAGATTGTGGGTTCTGTGTTTTCAAGAATACATCCTCTCAGAAGAAGGGATCTTGAGAACTTGAGAAAGTACCAAACCAGCAGTGTGGCCCACAGTGACATCTTATATTTCAGCAAAAGCAGGACGGCTCACTGCAATAATCTTTCTTTCATAAATATGTGAGCTGATTTTCACATTACTGTAGTGAAAGCCACTGAAGGATTAGAAGATGTGTGTTCTTTTCTGCATGTGTGTCTGTGTGTTCACTGAGAGACTAGAAGAGAGCATAGGGGCCCCTAGAACTGCAGTTACAGGAGGTGGTGCATCATCGCATGGGTGATGGGAACTGAACGCAGGTCCTCTATAAGAACAGTGTTCTTAACCATTGAACCACCTCTCCAGCCCTGTTTCATATTCTTTTCTAAAAAATTATTTGCATTATTTTAATTATGTGTAGGTATGTACACAGTATAGATGCCTGTTTTTCAGGCCAGAATCATCACACAGGTGGGAGTCATAGGCATTGGGGGCTGTCCATTGTATGCGCTGGGAACCAACCATAGGGGTTCTGCAAGAGCAAGAGGTGCCTTGAACAGCTAAGTATCTCTCCAGCCTCTACACTAATATTTTGTTTGTGTTTTAACAAGTAAAGCTTCCCTGAAGATGAGAGAAGCAAAGAAAGCAGACACTAGAGAGTTCTTTTGCTTATGCCAGTGCTCGGACTGAAGGGGCGATCTGCAGACTGCATCTCCAGATTGCATCTGTCTCCACCAGACCTCAAAGTGAAATAAGCTCCTGTCTCTTCCTGCTTTATATTCCTCTCTCCTCCCAGCCATATCACTCCTGTCTCCACCTCCCTAGTGCTGGGACTAAAGGCACAGTGTCCCAAGTGCTGGGGTTACCTTTGTGTGACCTCTGTTTCTTTTTCAGACAGATTTAACCTCGCAGTGACCAGGGTGGCCTTGAACTAACAGAGATCTTTCTACCTTTGTCGTGGGATTAAAGGTGTGTGCCACCAGTCCTTGGCCTCTAGTGGCTCAGCTCTGCACTCTTATCTTCAAGCAAACTTTATTTGTTAAGACACAAACGAAATATGACTCCAAGCTTCTATTCTTTATTGTTAGAGAACATACTGCTATGATACTAGCTGCAGTTTCTGTCTATATTTTTATCTGGATGACACAGTTTCAGCATTAAGTCAGTTGAGCAAAGTCACCTTCCTATGCTGAAGTGAACTGGGGTGATTTGAGTCACAGGCAGAGATAGAGTTCACTTGAGAACTTAGCCTCCTCCTAGAGACAACCTTCTCTTCAAAACCTAGCTCCGCAGTTCTAGCTTTTACAATGTGCTTAATCTAATACAGAGTACCAGGAAAACTCGAGCACGGCTCCCACACTGTAGCATTCTAGAGATTATAAGGCTTCCACTCAGATTCTGAGCATTTTTATCCAAGTAGACTGTGACTCATTTCATCCTGCATTGGTCCTAGGATGATCTGAAATGAGCGAGATAATATGTCTCCCAGTTCAAAATCAGATCCCTCATATGGTTCTGTTAAATTTTTAAAACCAAATTTCCTGTAATCCTTAATCACTAGAGTTGTGAAATTTTTCCTGGTGTGTGTGCATGCATATGTGTGTGTGTTTGTGTGCATGTGTGGGGTGTGTGCATGTGTGTGTGTGCTGTGTATGTGTGTACAGGTGTGGGCATGTGTGTGCATGTGGATGTGTGTGCATGCATGTTCATGTGTGCATGTGTGGTGTGTGTGCGCATGCGCATGTGTGCGTGCATATGTGCACATGTGAGTGTGTGTGCCTGTGTGTGCACATGTGTGCATGTGTGTGCATGCATGCACATGTGTGAGCTGTGTGTGTGTGCGTGTACACAACTCTGCACATGGGCATAGAAGCACACAGGTATTTATGTATGGGCACATACATTTGTGAACGTATGAAGACGAGGTTGACATTAGGTGTCTTACTCCATTACCCCTCCACTTTATTTTTTGAAACAGGTTCTTTCACTGAAACTGAGGCTCACCAATTCAGTTGGACTGCCTGTCCAGAAATACTTGGTGATATTCTTGGGAAGGGATCACAGACAAATGACACCACACCTAGTATTTTATATGAATGCTGGAGGGATCCAAAGACAGGTCCTCCTGCTTGTGTAATCAAAACTTTACCAGCTGATACATCTCCTCAGCCTCATCTTTTTCCCTCACTTTTAACACACCAGAATTATCTCGAAGGCCCAGTGAGTCTTGGATCCCTGTTCCTAAAGGTCCTGAAACTCCAAGTCAGGGTTTCTGAATGAAATTTCTAGTAAGTTCTCAAGTCTTTTTCAAGTAGGAATGTCAGAGATCAGTTTGTGGACTGCTGACTTAAGAAAGCAAGTAAAACTACTTAAATATATTCCTGCAGCCAGGCGGTGGTGGCACACGCCTTTAATCCCAGCACTCTGGAGGCAGAGGCAGGCTGAGCTCTGTAAGTTTGAGGCCAGCCTGGTTTACAAGAGCTAGTTCCAGGACAGGCTCCAAAGCTACAGAGAAACCCTGTCTCAGAAAAAGCCAAATAAATAAATAAATAATAAAAATAAATACATGCATGCAATTTTAAGTCCAGGGATTCTCCATCATAAATTCTGTTGTTCTGGCCTGAGTCTTCCAATTATTGAGCAGGTTTCTTCTATATTATCAGTAAGACAGTTACTGTGGTCTTCAGTATGTTTACAATTATGTGCCTTTAAAAGAGGTAGTCCTAACACATTTGCTGCAAAAGCAAAACCAATAGATGAAATGAGTCAGAATTCTGATTGGTTGCATAGACTATTAATGTGTCCATTTCTGAGGATAACTTACATAAAATTTCCATTCCCTGTATGATAGAGCATTGAACTTTCCCATGCCCAGGCCATAGATACACCCAGGGACTGAAAAGGGGACCTTCCATAGACTGGCTGATTTCATTTCTCTTCCTTCAAAATCATGCATGCATCCTGAGGAATCAGCCTTTCCATGAGTGTACACCAGCGAGTCAGCTTCTTGGCCATAGTGGCCTGAACATATCCATATCCAGGCAAGAGAGATAGCTCAGCCTCCAACCTTCAGACCTATTTGGCATATAAATATGGAGTTTAAATTATCTTAGTGATTTTTTTCTGCTTTAATGACATTCTAGCTTTGACAGTAGGAAATTTTTACCAGCTACCAACTCTGACAGTGTCATTACCCGTTGAGAAAGGAAGAATTAAAGCAATATGAAAATTGGGGAGTGCAAATGAGCATGCGCTTGTAGTTCAGAAGTTCGTCTCATTTCTTTCCTAAGCAGAAGGTAAACTCATTCACATTCAGAAGGCCTTTAAATGACATGATTTAATGTGACTAAAAGATGTGCAGATGGCACCATACTGCCTCTGCTGGGAGGAGAGGTCAGGCGGCAATTGGCTCTAACACAAGCAGGGCTAATGTATAGCTACAAGCTGCCACATCAGCATCCATCCTTCTAAGAACCCATTAGGTGAAGTAATCAACCACTCTGACAATGCTCCCCTGATGCACCGGAGCACGGGTACTTTAATGTTACCCTGAGTGCTAGGCTTACACTCATATAAGGCTTATTTTTGTGAAGCAAGTTGGTCAGCAAATTATCAACCACTTTACTTAATAAGAAAACAGATGTCAAAATGTCAGGTGAGAAGTCTCATGTGAATCTACCATACTACAAACCATTGAATTTCGTTCTTACAGGTATTGAAGGATGATATTAAAAACCATGCCAGAACAACAAATGAATATGTTTCTACCTTTATCTGTTATAATCTGTATAATATAAATTAAATAATGAGTGAAAGAGAATCAAATGAACCAAAGAATGTAAAAATCCCATCTATGTTGAGAAAAGACAGTTTTAATTGTCTGGTTTTCTGAGACCAGATTTTACCTCATACAGAAATGTCTGAAATTATGGAAAATTACTGAAGAAAAATGGTGGTTTTCAAGATACTAAAACAGAAAAAGAATTCTCTAAAAAAACAAAAGTGACTGATTATTTGTCTCAGAAAAGAATCTGTACAAAGCACGGGTGTACAATGGCAAAAGAAACAAGTTCACTGAGGAGAATGTGGTTAAGCATATTCTATCTGTAAGAAACTTGCATATCATTTTGAACCAGGAGGCATGATGTTCGAAAGTAGCTCAGTCTCTCTTTACTTTCCAGGAGCTTCCTGGGTTTACATATCCATATTAAAAGCAGCATGTTTCCAAACTAATAAGCAAAGGTAAAAATATTTTCTTATCTCCTCATGATTTAAGAAAAACAACAAAAAGACAATAAAGATGCAAATTAAGCCCAGATGTTGGAAGAGGGGCCATGAGCCCAGACATTGGAGGAGGTGAAGTTGGAATTAGATGTTGGAAGAGATGAACTGAGCCTGGATGCAGGAGGAGGTGAAGGAAAAGCCAGTTGTTGGAAGATGTGAAGTGAAACCAGTTGTTGGAAGATGTGAAGTGAACCCAGATGTTAGAGGAGGTGAAGTGAGCCCAGATGTTGGAGGAGGTGAAGTGAGCCCAGAAGATGAGAGGTGAAGTGAGCATGGATATTGGAAAAGTTCATGTGAGCCTGGATTTTACATGAGGTAAAGCAAGTTCAGATATTGGAACAGGTTAGGTGAGATCTTGAATACTGAAAGAGGTGAAGGGAGAGGTAGATGGATATTGGAAGCGGTGAAGTGAGCCTGGATGCTGGAGGAATTGAAATGAGAGCCAGATACTGGAAGAGTTGAAGAGAGCTCAGATGCTGGGGAAGTTGAAATGAGTCCCGAATATTGGAAGAATTAAATGAGAGTCAGAAAATGGGAAGGTGAGGTGAGCTTGGGTGTTGGAAGGGGTGAAGTGAGAGTCAGGTATTAAAAGAGGTGAAGATTGTGGAATATTGGAAGTGCTTTCTTGAGAGTGACAAGTAACCATAGAATTAGAACTGGAACATGGTTCCTGTCTTTCCAGCAGTGCTGTTTATTCCACTTTCTGTCCCTTTCCTTGTCTCTGCCATCGGATTGGGCTGGCACATCCTTCAAATTACATAATTCCTGCTGGCACTATTTATTCCCAGCTGCCAGTCAATAAACTGTGAGGGATTTTTTGTTCTGTTTGGCTTATTAGGTAATTATGACCTGAATAATCTGAATAATATGTCAGATATTTAGTGGCCAGTTTTTTTTCCTTCCTTCTTTCCTCCTTCCCTCTCTCCCACTCTCCCTCCCTCCTCTTCCTCCTCCCCTCCTCTTCTCTTCTCCTCTCTCTCTCTCTCTCTCTCTCTCTCTCTCTTTCTTTTTTTGAGAGAAAGTCTCAATTATGAGGCCCCAGCTAGCCTTAAACTCTCTGTGTGCAGACTAGACTGGCCTTGAACTCACAGAGATTTGCCTGCCTGTCTCGCTCATGTTGGGACTAGAGTCATACACCATGCCTAGTTAATCTAATCGATTTTTATCAAGAAAAGACCATGAGTTAGATTTCTTCAGTGTTAAAGCAGTGCTCTGTCAGCTGTCTTTCAAAGCAATTCCATCCATGCTTGGACTTGAGGCATGAATAGTTAATGACAAAATACACAAACAATTGCATATAGAGATTGGTTCAAATGTGTCCTTGCTGGGGCTGGAGGGATCTAAGTGCATAAGACTGCTTGCTGCACAAGCATGAGGACGTTGGTTCATATCCCTAGCCCCTGCATATGATGCCAGGTGTCGGCCAAACATGTTGCTAGTACCTGTAATTCCAGCATTGTAGAGGCAGAGACAAGAAGACCATTGTGGTTTTCTGGATGACAGCTTGAGTCCAGGTTCTATGAGAGAACCTTTCTCAAAGGAATGAGACAGGGAAAGATAAGAGCAAGATGCCTAATATCTTCCCTTGTTCTCTGCATGAGTGCACACAGGCACATGCACCAGCACCAGCATTCTCTGCTCTGTGACAGCGATGATCATGTTATACCCACAGCCACAACAAACCAAAATTCTCTTTCACTGAGAAAGAAAGTACTCAAGAACAATAATTTACTACTCCCTAGCTAGTGATTCTTTAACAAGAAGTGAAAGGGGAGATAGATTTACAGGGATGGGGATGTAGCTCAGTTGGTAGAGAGTTTGCTTAGCATGAAAGCAGCCCTAGGTTTGATCCCCAGCACCACATGAACCAGGTATGGTGGGTCTGCTCCTGTAATCCCACCACTCAGGGAGTGGAGGCAGAAGATCTGCATTTTAAGGTTACCCTAGGTTACAAAGGCAGTTTGGGGTCTCCCTAAGATAAGTGGGACTCTGACTCAAATAGGGAAAATGTCTCAGAAGTGAAGCCCCCAGTTCAGAATTTCATCGAATGTCCTGAGCACAATTAGTACCTTGAATATAAGAAGAAATGGGCCAGCAACTGTCATTAAGATACAGTATTCGGGACTCTCTGAACGTAGCTGACAAGGAGAGCTGGCTGAGAAGCCAAGGACAATGGATCTCGGTTTTGATTCTACTTCATGTACTGGCT
>LOEQ01000679.1:231091-242868 GCA_001685075.1 Bramus lutescens | reverse complement strand
GATAGATAGATAGATAGATAGATAGATAGATAGATAGATAGATAGATAGATAGACAGACAGACAGATAGATGTGGATATAGTGTGAATATACATGTAAATAGAGATATACTGGCATGTGTGTATGTGTGTCTGTGTGTCTGTGTGTGTGTCTGTTTGTGTGATACAAGGAGCCCAGCTTGCACAGCAAGCAACTTATCCACTGGACCATCTCCCATTCTTCAAATATGCACATTCAACTCACATATTAGATGTGATGGTTCAAGCAACTGGATTCAAAAAGATCATCTGGCTTAAAACCAAAATACTAACATAAAGTAGAAGAGACTATTTTTGCCTGGATGCTTTAATAAGCACTAAAAATTGCCTCAATTGTACTTTTCACAGTTGGTAGGATGCTTGGGTAGCATGCATGAGGCCCTGTGTTCAAATCCCTTTATTCATAAGCCAAGAGTGGTAATATATTTCCAAACCTAACACTTGATAGGTAGGAGAAAGAAATCAGGAGTCAATGCCATCCTCAGGTACATAAATAGTTTAAACCTAGCCTGCACTACATGAAACTCTTTCTAAGAAAGAGAGAAGGAGGGGAGTAAGGAAGGGAGAGAGAGAAAGATGGAGATAAGGGGAGATGTTTATAAACAAAGCTTGACTATGTGCTATATTTTTTATGAGTTCTTAACTAATAAAGGACTGCAGAGTCTGTGACCATAAGCTCTCTGAGGAAACAATCACTTGTAACTGTGTCAATCAGGTAAGACAAATTGGCCAGCAAGGTTTTTTTATTTCCACCCTCATTTTGCATACTGTATTGTGCCTGGTGAGGACACCAGTAGAGGGCTATTTGGGTATCCCAGATTCTATGTGATGTCAGGGAACAGCTTAGATGATATTATTTATCTGTGTAATTCTTAAGCTTCACATTTTCCTAGAGGCCAGGATCCTCACGTTGACTGCACCTCAACTGATAAGGAAGTAGGGATGAAGTTGATGATCAATTAATTTTAGAAAGCAATAGATTCAATGCTTCATACTCTCTTCAGTTTGTTTGATCTTACCCACAGCACCCTGTTTGCATGGAGTCGTAGAGTTGTTAAGGTTTTATGATTTGATAACAATAGGTAAGGCGGTATTGTTTGCAGAACTAAGGATCTTCTGGGTGTAAATAGCACCCCCAGTTGCTTGGAATAGTGGAGATTCTGTTGGAAGTCTCAGCTTTCCCTGATGGCTCGGCAGGGTAGGTTACACAGTTCTCCTAACAAGCCACCACTTGCCACCAAACATGGAGCCTTCAAGATGTACTTAACCTTGATGAAGGGAAACCTTGTATCTAATAAACAGGAATAAAAATTCCAAATTACCGCAAAGCACTGCAGCAGGCGAGGTAGAATTCCAGTCATATAAAACCTCTGTTTACAGTAAGGTGATGCTATGAATCACAATGACGCTCTGAGCACTCAACTACCTACCTAGTCACATTCCGTCTATTTATATTATATAATCTCATTTTCATACAAGCTTATTACACATATTAAAGCCATACTTTTCCTTGTACAGGCAAGATCCATTGATAAAACAATGACGTGAACTAACACCCTTCCTAAATAAAGTTGCGCCAGTACCACCGCATGTTAATGGACCTATTTCATTGTTAATGTGACTGACTGCTTATTGATTCTTGCAGGAACCCAGCAAGGGCTTCAGAGTACAATTTAGTTTGGAGAGCTCTGTGCCCAACATCCATGCTCAATTACAACTTTCAGAAGGGGCGATCAATAAAATTTAAATTGCTTATGGTAATCACAACTTCAAATCATTGGGATCAGCATAAGCAATCTGCTGACCCCAGCCAAGCTCCTAAATTGAAACCTGTAATGAGTGGTCATTTAGTTTGGGTCCATTCATATTATTTTGCAGGCAGGTGATGAACAATTAAAGATCAGCCTGCAGCTTCTGCACACAACATTCCCATCTGTATTCCCAAAGTATTAATGTGCAGTAACCCTCAGGTTCACGCTTTTCCACTTCTTTAATGGGTATTCTGTATGAATAAGCAATTATATTTTCTATTAAACAATTTCAGTGTAATTGAATTAGCAGTTATAATATTGCTAGGGCAAGCAAAAGCTTTCCTAGGGAAAAATTAAGTGATATTGGGTAGTGCAAATTAATTTATAGAACTGAAAAATGTAACCAATTAAATAGAATTGCCTCAGCCTCCCCCTCCTCCAAAATACAATTAAGTAGCACATTGTTTCAAAGAGTATGTTTCAGAGCCATTTGTTTTCAATCATAATCGCTGGTTTTCATTCATTATGAAAAGCTGTCTATTATAATGAAAATTTCATAGGCAGTTTTCCTTGGACAAAGCAGGTTGCAAGTTGAAACAAAGATAACCTGCAGATTACTTCCTTGATACAGAGTCACCTTAGAATTACATTTTAATAAATCATTGAAAATAAATCTTCTGCATTACAGTATGAAGGGTTAGAGAAAGAAAAAGCAAATAGAGAGAAACAAATCAATAGAAATCTCCTGCTGCCAATATAATAATAGATGGAGCCATGCTACTACCTAAGTGTATCACACTCACACACAGTCAAAGAGGAAATGTCAGACAAATACCATGAAAGTCAACTTTCACAACTGAGAACTGAGAAATAATCCCATCTTTACCATTCATCATTCTGCCTCCAAGTGTTTGGCTAAATTATAAACTAGGGTATTTATTTCACTTTTTCCCAGTCTAATGAGATGGTCATCTTCAGAAAACTTCTAAGGTTTGAAGCACACTTTCAAGTTTTTCCAAAACAAAATGTGAGTGTGTATATACATATGTATGCCATGTGAGCAGTGTAAAGCCACACGATAAGTGTATATATATTTGAAAGCAGTTTACTGGAAACCTTTCTAAATATCTCAAAAGTAGGCACTATAAGACATTAGTAGTCAATATGGCTTATGAAGCTGATGCAACATCTTTTATTAATGCCTAGATCTGGAGAGATCAGTGCAGAAGCTGTGAGTCTCACCACAGGAGATCCACACAAAGGATGGGTCAGATACCTCAGAGGGCAGAATAACTTCAAGGTGTTCTTGAAGGAGGGAGAGGTCAGGTTAAAAGTGTGGGTACAGGGAGGAGGGCCAGAAGAAGCAGAGAGGGCCACCCTACTTCTACCCAGACCAGCAGGTGGGCACTAGAACTCAGGGAGAATGAGGAGGAAAATGAGGACTGTAGGGAGTCAGAATCTGAAGGGACAGAATCTTTAGTTCATTGTTTGAGAACAGAGAGAGGGAGAGGACTTGAGATAGCTAAGTTTTTCATTTAGAGAAAATGGAGAAGGCTGATAATGCTATCTAGAAATTAGAGAACATAAATTGAAAATATTGGAGGAGATGTGGCATATGTACACATATATGTAAAGCGTGTTATGTGTGTGTGTCAGTTAAGAATATTTCCAACACCCTGAATTAGTTTAATGCTGTTTCCTGTACCTCTGGCAAGATGGTAGTGACTAAGAACCACTCAACAAAGAAATGAAGGCTGATGTTTCTTATGTAAGTTTATGTTCACATATCCCATTAGTTTTAATTTAATATGCATAACTATGTCAATATTATGTGTAATAATTAACATGCGTGAGTAGGGTTCACCATCTTCATATAGTGCATACTAAAAAATGCTGCTTGGATTTGGGCCATTGTTAAAGGGTGTAGAGTCTGTTCTTGTGAAGATTTTCAAAAATTTGAACCCAATCATATAGCTATCTTTGGTTAGACCTAAGATTTAAACACATGTGTTGATTCTTTTAAAATACAGGATCATGGTGGGTGTATTGTATCTTTTATTCATCTTTAGGAATCTCATTACGAACATAGTAAGTAATGCTGTGTGGTTATAGCATAACCCTCCTAGCCCCAAGAAAATATGTGAAAAGATTGAATTAAAAAAAACAGAAATACAAGATTTCTCCTGTTGAGTAAAAGTAGTGATAATAAATATTTTTATGGATGATTTTTAAGAGCTTAATGAACTGTGATATCATTGTACAGCTTAGCATGAAATTAGAGTAGAAACAGTTCATTCTACATTTATCTATTTATCTGAAACAATATGTACATAGAAGGCCATATGTTTAAGTGTACATTATATCTAGATACAGTGTCTATATCAGTTTTATTATTTAGTATTCAACAACTTCGATGAGCACAGTTTGTCTTTTAATAATGAGTCTACCTACACAAATACAAACATCAAATAATTTCATGTATATTCTGTTTGTCTACTTCGCTGTTCATATTTTAAGTTATTCATTTTATTTTATGTGTATGCATCTTTTGTCTGCATGCACATCTGTACATGTGTGTGCAGTGCTTGTGAAGGGTGCATGCTGTGGTCAGTTCTTGCAGAACAAGTTCTGGTAATAGAAACCCTGACAGTTTGCTTCCTGTGCAAGGTACAGTACAGAGCCAGCTTCCTTCATGCTCCTCCTATTGGCAGATGTCTGACTTCCTTTTTTTGATTCTCAAATTTCCTAAGTGCTTTCCTACCTGGCTGTTCAGAGTTACTGACTATGATTTGCACTAACTGCAGGTTTTCCAGTGCCTCATATTTTATGTCCTAAACTTTCTTTAATATACTTTTACCCAGAGATCTTTACTGCTCACATGGAAAATTGTGTCTATGATGATTTATCATTGACCTCTTCCACTTCAATTTTACAGGTTAGTCTTTCCAGTCAAAATTATAATAGGTGAGAGAGATAGGAGAGATGAAATCATTGCTGTTTATTAACATGACATACATCCTTACAAAGCTTCCAGAGTTTTGTCTATAAAAATGTATATTCCCAACATTAAAATCTCATTCATTTAATTTGACCACCATTCTGTGAAATATTTTCTGACACCGTGAAGATGTGTCTTTGTCAAGGCACCTTCTGATTAGTTTAATAAAGAGCTGAACAGCCAATGGCTAAACAGGAAGAGATCAGGAGAACTTTCAGGGACAGAAAGGACCTGGGGAAAAGAAAAGCAGAGATGCCAGGAGATGCAAAAGGAAAGGTAACAGCCACAAGCCACATGGCAGAATGTACATTTATATAAATATGTTAATTTAAACTATAAGAACTAGTTAGGAACAAGCCTAAACTAAAAGCTGAGCATTCATGATTAATAATAAGTTTCTATGTTGTTATTTGTGAGATGGTAGCTGATGAAAAAGCTTGATATAAATAGCTCCCAATGTGAGCACATGCCCAGAGCTCACTGCTCATACCATACAGAGGCATGATTCTTTTAATAGGCCCTGTTATGCAACAGAGCACTTGGGAGAAAAACATATAAAGAAAAGTCTACTGCAGTTTAGACACAACAGCTACTCAGAGCTTAGGCAGTTAGGTGGACCCAAAGAGGCAGAGTCAGCTGCCAGTGCCATAAGCTAGCTGCAGGTAGGGCCTAACAGATAAGGCTTGGCACATATAGTCAGAGACTACACACATGAAAAAGTCAGATGCAGACCAGAAAATTTTCGAGCAGATACAGTATGATTAAAAATATGCTCTGATGCTAAAGAAGCAAAAATGTATAGAACATCATAAAAATAAACAATTTTTAAAAAATAAAGTAACAGTAACACAGAAATAAATAAATAATCCAGATATGGATGGAAAATACAAAAGGCATCTGGATTCTGTGTGGTGCTTTATTGACTTTGAGGTTTTTGAATGCTGATGAGCAAGCACCAGCTACTGAGAGGCATGGATTATGGAAGGACCTGCTGAATTAAACCAGTATATATACTTTAGAGATATCTTGGCTTCAGAATGGAAGTCAAGAAATATGTTGCGATGAGGGAGAGACTATGCTTTTGTTTCCACAGGAAACAAAACTATGATTCCTTCAAAGTTAATATAGATCAGATTTAACGAGGGGAGACCGCCTGAGAATCTTGACTACAGACATGATGAAGGAAGACCAAAAAGACTACAAAACAGGTAATGTACAAGTTGATCCCTCTGCATGGAACAGCTCTGAGACTGAATGAGACATAAGTCTTGTTTGTTACAGAGTCCTCCTTACTTATTGTTGCATGGCATCCTTTTATATGGATGGATATAGATTTATAATATAGTTTGGCCTTATAGTCCAAATGGATTTATGTAGTTGGCAGGTGCCTTTTACCTACTCAAACTTAAAACGTGAAAATCATCTTTTGCTGACTTTTGCACACCACATGTTCCATATTTATGCTAATGCAATTATATATACCTTTAAAAGTTTGTGTGCTTTCAAGAAATGGATAAAATATCAATGAAAACAAGATGCCCAGGTGATTCAGCCTCTCAAAATGTCTCTTTTTCACTTTCCTTAAAATTTTACAGCCAAAACAACTTCAAAGCTACTAGCTGAGATGGTCCAGCCTCACAGACTACTCCAGACATTACGTTAATAAGCTCTACAATTTCCCATCACACAGATACTAAACAAAGAACAATACAGCTTGCTCTTCCAGGACTTGATCATTATCCCATTTTCTTCAGGGCCCCCTAAAGATGCCCTCACATCCAGACAACAGGAAGCAGCCTAGAAAACATCACACCCACATTTCCAAGAGATGGGGTGGGGGAATGTTTGATCATTTGGTAGTTATAGATGTTTGTCATCATATAGGGGGTTTAGTTGCAAGTTACTAGTTTAGTCACTAGTCATGGTCAGGAAAAAAACTAAATAAAGTAGGTTAAATTAAATCTCTTTCTTTTCTTTTTTGTTTTTCAAGACATGGTTTCTCTTTGTAACAGCCTGGGTTGTCCTAAACTTAGCTCTTATAGACCAGGCTGACTGCAGACTCACAGAGATCCACCGGCCTCTGCCTCCCAAGTGCTGGGATTAATGACATTTACCACTACCACCCAACAAGGGATCTCTTTCTTAAAAGAAGATAGATAGAGAGAGAGAGAGAGAGAGACAGAGACAGAGAGAGACAGAGAGACAGAGAGAGATGGAGGGAGAGAGAGACAGAGAGATAAACAGAGAGAGAATATAGGAATGATAAGATAAAAGGGTAGATTATTGAATATACTTTTAAACTAAAAAAAACTACTGGTCTTAAATATTTTACATTGGTATGGATTTTTGTATACTGATACAAACTTAAAGATATTTTTGTTATATTGAATAAATGTTTCTACTCTCATTTAAGATATTGTAGTTATGCAGCTCATTTAACAATGTAATGTAAATTTCCAGCCCTTAAAAGTTAGTATTACAATCTATTTAAGATAATTAAGAAATACTGGTGAGCAGTGTTACAACCTATTTAAGATAATTAAGAAATACAGGTGAGCAGTTAATCTTCTAACAATCAGACTTGTGTCCACATTAGTTATGTTTTTAAGGTCAAACACAGATACACTTTAGATAGATAGGTGGTCTTCAAACACTTGAGGGATAGAGAATATAACATTTAAGATGTTTTAATAACATAAGGCTTTTCATGATAATGAGACATGTCATGATTGGTAGCGCCAGTCTACTTCCCAGAAAGTTATGGACATTAAAGAACCTCCATATGCAGTTCTCTCAAATGTGGTAAAGTTAGACTCTGGGCAAGGAACTGCCCTGGCCTAAACTGCTGACAGTATGCTGTCCCAATTGGACAAGCTGGACACAAAAGAAGGTAACTGCTTAACTTTGCCAAAACAAGATAGGACAGTCCTTCAGAAGACCTACTTCACAGAAAAGTCTGTCAATATTCCAGGACCCTAGATTGAATGTGGATGTCACAGTGTTGCAGAGGAAGTTTGGGGTGACTTCCTGGAAGCCAGATGTCTCTGTCATTTCTTAGTTTTGGAAGTTATTTGTTCTGCACTTCCTGTTTACTCAGGTAATATATTCTTCTCAAGTCCTTGGTGAGGTTGAAGACTAGATAGCTATAGTTACAGTTTTTCTTGTTACTAAATTCAGAAAAGAAGCTTACATAAGAGTTGTAAATTTTATAAGGCTGAAAAACAAAAGCTTAAATTGTTTATCTAAAAAGATTTTTTAGAATGGTAATAAAGTTATGAGAAAAAGTGGTTTAGATATAAAGCTCTAGATTCACTGAGGTAGTAAAGATAATGGAGTATTTTCTCTAAAAATTGCCAAATACAAATGGACTAGATATTTTGAATGTAATTTTTACCTTATAATTGTTCTAATTATATATAGTTTTCGTGTGTTAGAGTTAAACCATTTCCATTTTATTTATACTAAAGGGGGGGTCAGAACATTTGTTTACACTGTGAAGATGTGCTTTGCCAAAGTGCCTTCTAATTTGTTTAACAAAGAGCTCAATGTACAATAGCTAGACAAAAAGAGATTAGGTGGAACTTTCAGGTACAGAGAGGACTCTGGGAAGAATAAAGGCAGAGATGTCAGGAGATGAAGAATAAGCAGAATGTGTAGGAGGAAAAGTAGCAGCCACAAATCATGGGCAGAGCAGAGATTAGTATAAATGTGTTAATTTAAGTTATAAGAGCTAGTTAGGAACAGGCCTAAGCTATAGGCCAAGCTTTTATAGCTAATAAGCTTCCACACCATTATCTCTGAGCTGGTGGCCAATGAAAAAACTTGATATACCACCGAAATTAGTTTCTATTTAATATTACTTCTACCAACACACTGTTGTTAATAAAGTTGCAAACTAGGAGGTAAGAAGCACATTGTGTTCAGATTTAACAATCTTAATGTCTCTCCCAGCTAGCGTGCCACTAGTAGTGTGATCAGGGTGCAAGCCATGAAATTGCTCTAGACTCATGGGTATTATCAGGGTCCTTTAGAGAAACAAAACAGATAGAATGAATACAGATTACAAAGGGGATTGCTAAATGATGTGGTATAACAAACACTGGGTAGCTCAAGAATAATCATCTTCATGTCAAACAGGTTGAGAAACCCGTAGCTACTTGACTTAAGAAACCAGGGAATACGTGTCTCAGCAGTCACAGTCTGGCACTGAAGGCCTGGAGGATTCCTGGAGAGCTGCTAGTTATCAGTCCACATTGAGGAAGGAGCCTCCAGTATCAGTGAAGCTACCGAAACAAGACAGAGGCATTTTCCAACAAGAAGCCAAGGTATGCAAGGGGACAGCATTGCTTTTCCACTGACCTCTGAATATCTGAATTGTCGGAAGTTGTTGTCCATTTTTGGAGAAGGCCTTCTTCCCAGTTAAGCCTTCCTGGCAATGCCCTCACAGACCTGCTTAGATGTGTGTCTCTTACTTTATTCCTTGAGTTGACTGTCAATATGAATCATCACATGATGTCATTCCATCTGGAAATCTATGGGTTCCCAAGAGTCCTTACGGCTCCAACTTTTCCTAACATTGAACATACCTCTTCTTTGAAACTTGCACTAAATATTGGAATGTGACCTCTAAATCTCAAATGTTGAGTCCTAACTCATAACATATATATATGTTATCTTAGTTATTGTTGATAAAAATTCAGTGGCACAAACATGTAAGGAAAATGCATGTGAACAAGGGAGAGATGAGGAACACCAGAGACTATATACAAACTAGCAGAACAAGGAGAGGGTAGAACTGTCTCAACAGTTGGTCATCAATAGAAACCAACCCAGCCAACATCTTCATGCTTTCAGCCTTCAGATATTTGAAGCAGAAATCAAAGATATGCACCATATAGTGTACATCATTCAATTATGTAAAAATTCTGAGCTTTCATTGAAAATGAATGTATTTAAATAAGTAATAAATATTGTAACATGTTAATAGAATAGAAAGGCACTACTGTTCTAGTTTGCTTTCTGTTATTGGGATAAACACTATAAACAAAATCAACTTGGGGAGGAAAGGTTTTATTTCGGCTTAGAGTTTACAGTTCATTGGGAAGGGAAGTCAGTGTGGGAACTTAAGGCAGAACCTGGAAGCAGAAACTGAAGCAGGAGTCATGGAAGAATGTCATGCTGCTCACTGGCATTCTCCCCTTGGTTTGCTTGCTCTCCCTGATTTCTAATACTACCCAAAAACCAACTACCCAGGGATGGCACCACCCACTCAGGAAATGGCACCACCCATAGTGGCCTATACACTCCTGTATCAATCATTAATCAAGAAAATGGTCCCATAAACTTGCTTACAGGCCAATTAAATAAAGTCACCTGTTCAGGTTTCCTTGAAATCCCTGCTTTCCAGATGACCCCGGCTTTTGTCAAATTGACAAAAACTAACCAGTTCAATCACTAAAATATTCAGTGTGCTTACATTGTTTATAGCTGACTGTTGGTGCTCAGAACAGTGAATCATTGAAATAAATTGCTAGCTATTAAAATCTCAAATTATCAGAAGTACATTTTAAGGAAGAACTTTCTGTGGGTCACGTATTTATCTTTTGCTGTGATGAGACACCGTAACTGAGGGAAATTATCGAACCATTTATTTTGGTTATGATCCCAGATAGATAAGATTCTATCATGGTGGGAGGCATAGAGGCAAAAGGTATGTATGGCAGCAGAAAACTGAGAGATGTGCACATTCTATAGCACCTGAAATGGAAAGAGTGAACAGAAGGTGAAGCAAGGCTACGATCTCTCAAAGACGGCTCCCAGTGACATACTTCCTCCAGCAAGCGGGTATCCATCAAGAGCCCCCTCAAACAGTGCCACAAACTGGGGACCAAGTATTCAAACACATGAGCCTACAGGTGACATTTCATATTCAAAGGACCATGAGTTCCTAAATGTAACAGATTTTCATATCAGAAAGGTGCCTAAATATATCCCCTTCCCTTTGAAGCCTAGGAGGGCACTGCTACCTCTAAACTGCCTCTTTTGGGTCTTAACAACTTCTTAAATGGGTTTACTGGGCACATAGAAGAAGTAGAATATATTTTCCTTGTCAGCATTCCAGGAGGCTTCCTTTCGGAGACTAGAAGCCTCTGGAATTTTATTTTCTCATGAGACAGCTTTTCCCATTTGCTTTGTATTTGTGTGTGTGTGTGTGTGTGTGTGTGTGTGTCATTTAATGAGTAGAGTTCTCTGAAGGTAAGGTTCAAAACATGTTCATCAGATTTAAGACAGACTTTATTGAGCATGAGGCGAATAACTGTAATCCTAGCACTTGGATTGTGGAGGCAGGGGGATCTGGAGGCTGAAGCCAAACTTGCCTAGTGAGTAAATTCAAAAACAAACTAGGATATCTGAAATACATCCTCAAAAAAAGAGGGAGGGAAGAGAGAGAGAGAGAGAGAGAGAGAGAGAGAGAGAGAGAGAGAGAGAATTTGAATCCCCAGAATTCATTGAAAGTTATATGGTAGCATGACCTTAGCATACCCAGAAAACAGCAGACCGCATGTGAAAATACTCTGGCATATGCAGTGATAAACAAGAGACCTTTCCTCATACAAGTTGGAAGATGAGGAATGACACCCAAGCTTGTCCTCTGACCTCTGCATATAGGAAACTGTGTGCCCACTTCATTCATCCTCTCCCACACAAACACACAGATACATATATCACACCTCAGTGCATTATAAAAATAAAAGAGCCATAAAGCTTAAATGCTCGCTGGCGTGTGGGCATGAATACGTTTGTTAAGATCTCTTAGGAATATCATTAAATATTGGCTACTTTATGTAAATTTAACAAAGCGATTAAGATTATCAGCTCTAAAGTTTAATTGGAACAGATACAGACAATATCCATCTCTATGGTTCTGTAGGGATCAGTGAAGTAAGTGCTTAACACAGCACTCAAGACACAGTGTCAAGTGTTAGTCAAG
>LOEQ01000679.1:219085-231046 GCA_001685075.1 Bramus lutescens | reverse complement strand
TGGCGGCTCTGAGACACTATCAGTAGAGGAAGATTTGGGTTCCAAAGGAAAGATACTAAGAGACCAGCAGGGCCACTGTGTGTGCTGGTGATGGGGTAGGGGTGGGGTTCATGCCCCTGTGCATGTGCACACAGAGGCCAGAAGTCAAATCCAGCTGTATTCTTTCATCATCCTCCAATTTCTTCTGAAACAGGGTCTCTTACAGAACCTGGAACTCACTTCTCTTCTAGGCTGGCTGGTCAGCAAGCTCCCAGGATCCTCCCATCTGCCTGCCCTTCTAGGATTAGTCACCAATCTCTGCGCCCTACTTGTTCTTTAATAAGGGTGCTAGGAACAAAACTGTGAAAATATTTTACCCACTGGGGAACCTCCTTAGCCCCTAACCTCTCACATCTTATCGACACAGTCTAACTTGGGCTTCTCTGCACGTGGTTGTAACTTTGGGAACTTTCACGGGTATATGAGGGTATGAGGTGGTATTCTTGCTTTCAACCTAAGCATGGCGTTCTCTCAGAGAAAGAACATCTTATGTCACAGAGATAGGATGGGAACTACAGACACACTGTAAACCAGTCCTAATTGGATATATCTTCAAAGGACAGAGTGGAGAACTCTGCAGCTCTCCACAGTTCTCAAGATTTTGTACACTGTCCACGTTTAGCTCCTTGGTCAGGCCTGCCATTATATGTGTGATATAATACCGCTCAGGGTGATCAATCTTTAAGAAAGTATACCATAGCTTTATAGCCACGCCTGCTTTGCAATACAAATGACATAATTACTTGCTCTGGCTGGAGGGGGTCCAGATCCTCTAGTTCATTTATTAAATGCAAATCTTATTAAGTATTTTATCCTAAAATGGCTAATGCAGAAAGGGCAGTCCTAGACTAAGATGGACAACATGCCTAAAAAGTAAATACTAGGCAAGTAATGAAACCTGAATTAAATCAGCCTACTGGAAACCAAATTGATTACTTATTGAAATATGTTAACATGGTGTAATGCGTAGCTGCTGGAGTCAGATATACAATAATATTACATGAATCATTGTCAGATAATCACAAAGGCTTCTATAACCAGGAAGAAAGTTTAAAACCCTTTCTGCCCAAATCTAGATGACTATAAAAAATATATAGGTGGTGATCTGAATACTATATGGTTCAATTAAAATGACCCTTTGGCTTTTTCCAAGCCTCTTTTTTTCTTCTTTTTCTTCCACAGTCATTTGTCTGTTGACACATAGAAAAATGGCAGGGCTTTTTCTATAAAACCTTCCCAGGAACTCTCAAGAATGTCAAATGCATTGAGCCTCTGCTCACTTTGTTTTAAGATTTTGGCTACTTCAGGTTACTCTTCCAAATGCCTTTCTGTTTTAAATCACATAATATATAAAATACACTCTTCTTGTTTGTAGCATCACTGGGTGGGTGCAGCACACAAGCAGCCCTTGTAGACCCCACGGTTGGAGCCCAAGAGAATGAATGATTTCTGTCTGCAGAATTATCTGGGTGGAAAATTCCTCTGCAGAGTTTTGACGTGCTTTAATCTAGAAACTATAATGAAAGTAACGCTACTAAATTGTTTGATTGCCTCGAAGTGTGAACTTCTAAAGTACATCCATTACTACCTAGGTTTTTTAAAAGATGGTTTCAGAGTTCAGTTCAGGCAAACAATTTTCAATAAAATTTTGAAAGCCAAAGTAGAGTATTTCATATATTTCACTTGCGGAACATTTCACAATTGTTATTCTCTAAGTCACTTGCAATTTTGCAAGATAAAAATAATTAAAACATTTAAATACATTTTCTCAGCACTTGGATAGCCACAGAGAAAAGCTGTCAGAAAAGCTATCCAAAGTCTAATACTGCCCTTGAGCTCCATGAGCCTCAGTCTCCCCTTGTACATACATATTTGAAACATATCATTATACTCCCCCAGACTGACAAGGTATTTGGGTATTTTAACTGCATGATCAAAGAAAACTCAACAAAAAGAAAAAAAGGAAAAAAATACTAGTTTCTCATGCTGGGAAGAAAGTGTTTTCATTAGCACATCATGGGGTGCCCCTTTGAGCGTGTGTTAAATTGTGTTAACAGTTTGGTTAAGAGGTGATAGTGTGACTGGTTAAACTTGTCTCATTAATAGATTGGTGTGATTCAGAGTTGGATTTTGCAAGCCTGCTACAGTATTTCCTTGCTCCCCTCCCGGGAACTCTTAGGCCTGCATGCCTCCACTGCTGACTGTTACCAAGGTTCCATTCTTGAGTGATTCCTAGCCCTAGGACTCCTCTTTTGTTTCAGTCAGAAGGAACTACAAATGGTTCATTTTCCCAAGTTAGGGCTGTACCCCTGTATTTTGTTATTTCGGAGATCCTTTGTCTTCTCTTGAAGGAGAAATGAACCATGCTTTTCAGAGATGCAGGGACCATGGACACATATTGCTTTATGGGATGAGAAATGGGGCTAGGCCCGAGTGACTGGACACACACATACACACACCCTAAGGGTTATCCACACAACCAATAATTAACTTCTTGGAGGCTGATTACTTTCTGTTTTAGATGCAAAGCAAACAGTAGTGCCTTGCATGGGATAAAGGCCAAGGAGCTGAATGCGTGTAAACCCCTTTTGGAAGATTTATTACATGTCACAATGTGGCTGTAACTTATTCTCACATGTCCCTCTTGGCACTTACCAACAGTGATGAAAATGGAGAGTCTTTATTCAGGGAACCCGTGACTGTACTACTATTAAATTATTTGCATATTGGTAGCACAGAGGGAATCTAGAATGGCATTTTTTTCTCCGAGTTTCATTACCCTCACTCCCACCACTCAATTAAGCTCCACAATGCCATTGAGAAGGAAAGATGGCGATGGGGCTGTCTGCCTTGTGAGCATTTCCCACAGTTGAATACTGAAGAAGAAAGGTGAATGTCAACGCAGAGAAGAGCAGGAGGAAAGCGAGAGGGAAGGATAGAGGGATGAATGGGACCCATTCTTTATTAACAAAGCTAACTATGATTCTTCGAAGTGTGGATAGTAGTGTGCACCATTTTATCACAAAGCACAGAGTCCCCATTCAGTATCATAGTTTGTCCTGTAGTTTGCTGTTGTAGTCTCATAAACAATTCCCTTATGTTTATCAGTTACATCACAGACAGATAGACAGCATGGGTCTCTCTATCCAGGCATGCCCTCCAGAGTATGCATAACCACGCACTCAGCTTAACAACCTGACTTCCCTGGGCTCAGCAGTGACTGCATATCTCTCAGTCTGACCAAGTCATGAGGTTTGAAATCGCCAATGTTTTCCTGTGCTATCCTTGTCACGACTAGCTTGACTTTCCCCCATCCTGCTTGCGTATAAGACCCGATTTAAGGGGAATGAATGTCTTCTTTTCAAGCACATGGCAATAGAGTTTGTTAATTTGCTCCTTTCTCTAATATGTCCCGCCTGCCTCTTCTACAAAAAGGTTTGTTTATTTCAGCAGCAGAATTAGGATATCTTGGGATCCTCCGTACCCCCTGAATCCTGTCCCCAGTCCACAGTTACTGCACTTATTAACTATGAAGTGAGTCAGCAGACACGGGTTTAAAAATATCAATTTGATTTTATTTTTCTATAGCATGGACTTGGAGTTTTCAAAGTAACTTTATAGAAAAACGTAGTTCCTAGAGAGGTTTCTTGAATCTTTCAATCAGATTATTGCCTCAAATTTTGACTGATATGAATATTCGCATCATCGCTGTTTCACCCCAAGATGATTTTTTGAGAAGCCTTTATCTTCCTTATGCTCAACTGATAACCAAATTAATCCTAGCTAATTTATAAACCTTTATCAAATGATTTTAGGAATACTCCCTCATTAAGCTATGATCTTCAATTCACCCATATATCTACATGACCTGTTGTTCTTCTTTAATTATAAATAATTACACACACACACACAAATAAAGTGGATAAAAATGTGTTATTTTGAAGCACAGAATAGACTGCCTAAATAGAATACTGTCTTTAAAATTCCTAATATTATTCAGAATTTTCTGTATCCACTATCCTTTAAATATTGCTATTCCTTAATTCTGCTGTTTGTGATTTTTCCTCTTTGGTAATTCACATAATTTTTCTTGAAACTACAAACAGCTTATATAGCTTTCTTGAAGTATTTCTATATGCATATGACTGCCAAATATACTTACTGGGATACTCTAGCTGTCTCTCATGTACAGCAAATATATTTACTCAGAAATAATTTATCTAAATGTTCCAAGTTTAAGACATGATACAGTGTATGGTATGAAATTAAATACTCACAAAGAGCAATTAGAAAAACTGAAATGCTACATTATAAAATTGTAGACAAACAACAATCCAGGCACACTTGTAATCCATAGAGGAGGGAAGACCCATGAATGAAAACCATAATCACTCTTCAGGGCTTTGGACAGTTCCCAGTTTCAGCTCCTACCAGGAAGGTATCTAGTAGACCTAACTGAGAACCGTCTCCAGGAAAGAGTGCAGAACTTTAAAGGTAATCACGTCTATGCCAAGTTTAGAATCCTTACTATGAAATCAGACTCTGACTCAAGGCTTGATAATGTTCCTGTATGTGCCCCAAACTTTGTATTCCCCACCAGACTGAAATATTTTGAGAGGGTATAGGATTTTTTCAGGAGGTAGAACCTTAGTAGAGAAAATGGATTTCTGGACATGGACCTCATGGGTGACGGTCAATCTCAGTTCTAGTTGGAGTCCTTTCTCTGCTTCCTGGTCCACCCAGACATGAGCACACACTCCTGCTGCCATGAAGCCTACTCTTTGGCCCCAGAAGTGACCCATACCCCAGAGTTTTTAAGAACTGTTCTTGTTGTACATGGGGAAACACTAAAAAGTATTCTTTCCCATAAGGCAACAAGATCAATTTCAGGTACTCCCTAAACTCTTTTCCTGAGCAGCAGACCAAAATATCAGGTTAAACCATATCAAAAATAATTCAAGGATATACTGGGTCAGAGCAATGAGGAAAGCGGTGTGTCTGTAAAAGCATTTCTCCACTTATCCAGCAGGGGTGGGGAAAAGACTGGAGAATATCTCAGCAACTAAACTTTGAGGGCTCTTAATGAAGAGGGAAGAATGTAAAACCAGACACAGGTGGGTTTATTGTTAAGAGATATTCTTTCCAGTATTAGATTCAACACAGAGTGAAGACCCAAATGACGGGCAGTCTTACAACTATGATGGTCCCTGTAGAGAGAAATTGAAATACATAAGTTGATATGACTGAATGAAACAAAGAAATCAAAAGGTTTAATGGAGTTAGTCAAGTGGGATGGATATACTATGTGAGGCTAAAAACTCTGGGGTCTATGTCCAGCATAAGGCCCAGAGAACCCATACCATTTACTATGGTCATCATAAATACACTGGAGCATATTAGGTGTCTGGTTATGGCTGTGCTTTCCAGGTCATAGCTGGTGGTGGAAAAGGATGTCATAGAGCTTGACCTGACACTTGAATTGTCATTTGCCATTTGAATTGAAAAAACAAGTAAATAAGACCTTGGGAGCAGTGAAGACTAAGATATAACACAACCACAGAAAGTCTGGGGAGTCATAATTATCAACATAATCCCTGTTGTCATAATTGGGGTTGAAATGTCCTCGTTGGGCTCAAATGTTTAAATACTTGGTTCTCACATAGTGTATTGTTTTGAGACATATGAGACTTTTAGGAAGTAGGGACAACCATAGAGGAAGTAGATTACTGAAACTTGTGATTAGTTCTTGAACAGGGTATTTTTTGTCGTTGTTGTTGTTTCCTGGTCTGCCAATATGTAAACTGTCACTGCCTTCTTGCAACCACACTTTCCCTAACATAATGATTATGTTCCTCCAAACTGTGAACCAAAATAAATCCTGCCTCCCTTAAGTTGCTTTGTTCCAGCAATGAGAAAAATGACTAATGCTATTGATAAGATTGGGGTAGATAGCAGAGCAGCATATGACTCAGAAAGCTCTGGAGATTTTTAAATGAATTCAGCATCTCCAGAGACAAATACAGACAGGCAATCAATAAGGCAACTGAGAATGCCCAGCACTATTTAAAAAATCATGAACATTTATTCAATTCCTGGACCAGAGGAAAGTTTTAAATTCAAAACACATTAGCTAAAGGAGAAAAGACTCTGTACTACATTAAATAGTATAATAAGAGTTTCCTTTAATATTTCCAAACTGGTCATATCTATTTGAGCAATTATTCACCAACCAAAGGGGAAGCCATACGGTAAAGCCATGTGTGAGTGTGTGTGCGCATGCGTGTATGTATCTTTGTGTGCGTGAAAGAACCTCAAATTTGACTTCAATTCTTTGAGATTCAAAGTACTGGAGTGACCTTGAGATGAGAATGCAAAATGGATTCAAGAGCAGCATGAATGATTCAGTCAGATGGCATAAGGTATAATGAAAGACTAGAGAAGACCCGAGGAGGGAAATGGTACTTCAAAGTAAACCTAGAGGGTGGATACATAAGTATGTGCACAGTCTTTGCAACTCAAGTTAATTCGCAAGGAAAACATTAGCCATAAAGGCGTAAGGTAGACAAAGTACAAAAAAAAATTCTTTGTAGAAAGACCAGGTACACAAAGTAATTCACCAATTCCTAAAACCGTGGAGGGACAAGCTAGGTGCAATTCTGAAGTGCTGTCTCAGAAGCTCTGTGAGGTCAGGGCACAATTATTGAAGATTCAGTATCCACTCTGTTTAGAGTTGTTCTGAACGTGGGACTCAGGCCCAACAGTCCCTTTTGAGAACTCTGGGCTCTATAGTGTTAGAACTCAAGAGTCATGGGTATTCAGCCAAGGTCCTCATTGACCTACATCCCCCAATTTCCATTTTGAAACTTCAGAGTGCTTGAGTATAGGAGGAAAGCCCGCTTGTTTGTCTGTGCCGCCTAGCTAGCTTAGCCCCAAAATAATCACACAGAAACTGTTTTAATTTAATCACTACTTAGCCCGTTGGCTCTAACTTCTTATTGGCTAACTCTTACACATTAATTTAACCCATCTCCATTAATCTGTGTATCACCAAGTGCAAAGTTTTGGCATGTCTGACTCTGGCCTCAGCTCCATGGCTTCTCCCTGACTCCACCTTCCTTCTTCTAGCATTCAGTCCAGTTTTCCCCACCTACCTAAGTTCTGCCCTATCAACAGACCAAGGCAGTTTCTTTATTCATTAACCAATAAAAGCAGCACATAAACAGAAGGACCTCCCACTTCACTTGAGTCTGAGGAAAACATTCAAACCGAGAGTGATAATTTTGTCTTTGGCAATTGATCCTTGTCGGAAGAATGAGTTAGGACTAGCCTTGCACAATAAGGAGTATGAGGAATATTCATGATATCTACTTGAGTGCCTCTTAGTGCTCTTTTTTTAAGAGGGTGTGTTTTCTTCAGCACAGTGGAGAATGGCATTGATAGAAACACACACACACACACACACACACACACACANCCAAGGCAGTTTCTTTATTCATTAACCAATAAAAGCAGCACATAAACAGAAGGACCTCCCACTTCACTTGAGTCTGAGGAAAACATTCAAACCGAGAGTGATAATTTTGTCTTTGGCAATTGATCCTTGTCGGAAGAATGAGTTAGGACTAGCCTTGCACAATAAGGAGTATGAGGAATATTCATGATATCTACTTGAGTGCCTCTTAGTGCTCTTTTTTTAAGAGGGTGTGTTTTCTTCAGCACAGTGGAGAATGGCATTGATAGAAACACACACACACACACACACACACACACACATGCATCTATGAGTCATTGTACCAGTCACAGGAGCAAGAGCAATTACACTGACAGTGAAGAAAATTTAGTATAGAAAATGTATACAGAAGAGTAAGCACCAGCTAGGGCCCCAGGATCCACTGCCATAGTAGTTGCAATTTGCCTCACTAACTTCCTTCTTTCCTACCCAGTGAAAGAAGTCTATTGAAACCATAAAGGATCCTCTCCTTACATGTGGATAAAAACATGGTTCTTTGTGATAAAAAAGTATTATAGAAGTATTATAGAAGCTGTGGTACACTGTCCTGTGGTCTCTCTTCAAGGAAAAATGGCCATTTAGCTGTATTGAGTGGACTTGGCTGACACCTTCCACTTACAGGGTAGAAAATGTATACTTCAAGCTGTGCTTTTCCCAGACAGGCACTAAATCAATAGCTAACAGAAGGCTTATGCCCTGGCCATTTCTAACTAATGGGAGACTCTTCAAATGGACAACACTTACTTTAAGGCTCTCCAAAGAATTATTTCAAGCTTTTATTGATGCTCAAGCCTTCTTCCTTCCCTTGTTTTGTTCTGTTTTATAAGACAGGGTCTCTCTATGTAACCCTGTCTGGCCTAGATAGACCAGGCTAGCCTTGAACTCAAAAAATATGCTTCCCTCTGTCTCCTGGGTGCTGGGTTTAAGGACATAAGTCACTATTCTCAAACCTCCCTTTCCTGGTGGCAGGGCCATCAGTCTTGTGACATTACACTTGTTCTAAATTCTTTTACAGTTTTTACAGACTTTTCCTCATCCTTTAGTAAACCATGCATATTCTCCAACCGTTTCCTAATTTCTGGAACAGAATGAAAGCCAGGGACATCTTTAAAGTAAGAAGAACAAACTGCTGCTCTAGAGTTCTATATACAATGAAATTATCCTTCAGAATAGAAGATGAAAGGGAGACATTCTTAAACAAAGGAGGAGAAAGCTATGAGCATGTGTAACCTGAAGCCTCATATTACAAAAGCTAAAAATGGTTTATTTAAGGCTTAGGGGAATCAATCAATGTTAGAAAAAATATATGCAGAGAAAGGACCACCTCCAAATGTAAAGATAAAAGGATAGATATGATTGGCTTACTACTTATAGAAATAATAATAATGTATTATATTTTTGTTTCTGTTGGAAATACATTCAATAAAAATAGTGAAGGACAACAGAACAGAGTAGAGGATTAGGTGGACAATAGATGAAAGGAGCAGCTTCTATTAGGATGGTCTGAAACTAGTAACTTAAAATGGACTTCATAAATCAAGGAAATAACTTTTCAAATAGACACTCAACAATGTTATTAAGATGTATATGTAATGAGACTGAGGAAATTTCTCAGTGGTTACACGTACTAGCTGTGTTTACAGAGGACCCAAATTTAATACCAGAATGGACATGGTGACTCATGGCAATCTTTGACTCCAACTCCAGAGGATCTAACCTCCTTTTCTGGTTTACATGGACATTTCATACATGTATTGTACATACCTATACTCAGGCATATACCATACAAATAAAATAAATAAATAAGCATTCTTAAATAACCAAAAGTAAAAGTTAATGAAAGAGCAATTTAAAAGATTCAGTTTCACAAAGTGAAAGAAGTAAGAAATGGTGACCAGACGAAACAATGGAAATCAAAAAACAAAATGGCAGACTTAACCTTAACCATGTAAAATACCTATACCTATATTACATGTAAGATCACTAAATGTTCCTATTTAAATATGGGGATTTCACCTGATTTACAAAGCTCAAATTGCTTAATGATAAAATTTACAAAATTATACTGAAGTCAAGAACTATTGCATGATGCATTTCAATAATACAAAAGGATCATCTAATAAAAAATAAATGTATGCTTCTAACAATATAATTTGACAATATCAAGTATTACCAAACTAAATTGCTCAAGCATTAACCAAACTAAAATAGCACAAAAGTATATTTATATTTACAATTGGACATTTTAGCACCTTTCTCAGTAACCAAGTATATAAGCAGAAAACAGAACTATAATAGCCTTGAACCATATGACATACCAGATTTACATTATTGCTAAAATACCACAAGACCATATTATTTCAGCAACTGACAAAATCCAACATAAGAAACCTATAGTAGGCAACACAATGATGAGGGAGATATTTATTATACAAGCAAAGCAATCAAAACAGCCTAGCACTAGGAAGAAGTGACCAAGTGAACATACTTTTTGTCTGTGATTTGGAATTACTCTTCTTGTTTATAGTCAATGGACATAAGTGATCAATGTGTAGAAAGACACTGAGGAATTGAGAACATTCATTACTAAGTGAAAGAAGTCAGTCTGTAAAGGCAGAATCACGTTGACGTCTAACTCGGTGATATTCTGAAAAGGGAAAACCATAGATAGAGATAGCAGTGATTACCCCACATATGATGAAGACCAAATGAAAGAGGTGGGCCTCCAGAGACCCTTTCCTACTGACTGAGGAGACATTGGCAGTTGAAGGCTGCTGGTAAAGGGAAAGTCACTTTCTTTATCAAGGTGGCCACTAATAGGCTTCCCAAGACCCAGTGAATGGCTCCACACTCATATACATGTTGTCATCAATACTTGAATTAAGTGGTATAAAAAATAAATAAAAAAGGGAAAATGTAAACAATAGTGATGGAAGGTTGTGTAGGGAGTTAGGGGAAGGATAGATTGATCAAGATACACTGTATATATCTATGAAAACCATTAGAGAAAAATGACAAAAGTGGAGATGTATTCCAGCAATAGCATCCAAATTATCCAAGAAGTTGGAATTGTTTAAAGCCTTCATCTGAGTTGTCATCTCATGTAGTGCATACAGGTAGTAGGTATTGGACTATCCACTCAAATTTCATATTTGAATTGATGGATGACTGCTTTCATGTTCAAGTAAGCATAGATTAAGTATTTATAGTTACAATATTAACCACTATGTATTTGAATGTATATTTGGAAAAATGAGTAGGAATCCTGGACTACATTCTATTGGTGGATTGGAGAAGATCACTATTTAAAACACAAGTTAGTGACTTTTTAAAAGGGAGATGAGATGGAGAGATGGCTCTGTGGTTAGATATGTGTACAACTCTTGCAGAGGACCTGAGTTTGGTACCCGGGAGCCATTCTGGCAACTCACAATCACCTGTAGCTCCAGCTCCAGGGGAGCCAGTGCTGACAACATCTCCACTCATGAACAGATATTTATGCATAGACACTTGAATATATATAATAAGTTAGTAAATAAAGTAGAACAGAAGCTAGACTACCCCAAAATAGATGAACTTTCAGTCATTATCATGATACTGTGAAAATATTTATAAAAAGAACAGTCATAGCTTTGGGGATCTGTAAGAGGAGACCATTTTGAAGACCTAGTGTTGTGGTTTGAAATGTGTGTGTGTGTGTGTGTGTGTGTGTGTGTGCATGTTAGGGAGGGAATAGAGAATAATAGCATGAAGTCTGATGATCCAGAAACAATGGATAACATGAAAGATGAAACTCAAATAAGAGAGGTTCCTATTGCTGATGTAAATAACGGAATGAGTCTGAACCAGATTACAAGGCAGTAAATCATTAGACGAAGTGATTCCCAGCACAAGATAGAGATTTGTGGTCATATCAAAATCTCTCAGTTGGATCTCTAAACCCAGTAAGGTCAGAGGTTCTCTTCTGCCTAGTATTCCTCTAACTTAAAAAAATCTCTCTGGTAGCCATTGTACCTGACAGAATTATATCAGGTACCACTCATGTTTTTGGATGAAAGATGAAGCATAATTGTTTTGGTCAAGACTACGATGATCTCCAGAAAGAAAGATTGGAGACTTATCCAACACAGTCTTTTTAAGCAATTCCCCCAACTAAATATAATAGGGTTTAGGATCTGGTTGGAAATATGAAACCAAAAAAACTCTCCCATATATGGAGAATACAATCTTTGTTATTCTTTCTGAGCATATATCCTGTTGCCATATGGAAAGAAATACTAGGGTACATTTATCTAATTATTCTTTTTTAACTTTTTATTTATTTATTTATTTTATTATGTATACAATATTCTGTATGCATGTATGTCTGCAGGCCAGAAGAGAGCACCAGACCTCATTACAGATGGTTGTGA
>LOEQ01000679.1:187488-198239 GCA_001685075.1 Bramus lutescens | reverse complement strand
AAAGGCATCCCCGTTTCTCTTTTCGCGGATTCCAAAGCACCTTTGTCTCCCTCTGTCCTCCCTCCTCCTGAGCTCTGCTCCTCTCTCAGTGGCCATTAACCACACTGACAGTTTGACAGGCTGAAATAAGGAAATAAAACACTTAAACATTGTTTCCTGATGTATGCATTCATCTCTTCTGCCACACTCGGATATTGAGGAGATACTTCACTTCCCCTGTCAGCGCGCTAAATGACACCATGCTCACAGGCAGCGCAGGGCCCAGGTCTGAATCTCAGCAGGACTCTATGCCTTCCAAGGACTGTGAAAGGGCTTCCTTCCCTACCCCCAAGTCCTTCTCTACCATTTGATCTTGAATTATTCTAAACGGTGAATTGGATTGTGATACAAAAACTAGTTGCGTTCCATTGCTGTTTGTTTTTTTAAACAGCACTATCAATTCTCTCCACGTTTCTAACAGTTGAGCCACTGAATAGCAAGCACTCTCTAAACATCATACCCCATAGCCCATGGAGAGGTGTGGCTTTGGATTTGCTTTCAAAAGACTTATTTCTGAAGCGTGTGTGTGTGTGTGTGTGTGTGTGTGTGTGTGTGTATGATGCACATGCCCGTGTACATATATGTGCAGAAGCACAGAGAGGCCAGGAGAGGGCGTCAAATTCCCCGAAGCTGTAGCTACAGGTGCTTGTGAACTGGATGGTATAAGTGCTGGGCTACCAATCTGGGTCTCTGCCAGAGCAGCAAGGACTGGTAACCAATCCATATCCACCCTCATATCCAGACCCAGTTGTAAGTTTTAAAAAATGAGGCACTAAATAACTAAACAATGACTCTCTGGACAAGTACTGTAACAGGACAAAGAGTACAGGCCACTCCAAACTATGTTAGGCCACAAATGACAGAGGCTTGTCACTGTGCAGCAAGAGTCTATACACCAGAGTCAATAACACGTAACCATTTACTTCTTCCGTGCTCTGATTATATTGTGAGAGATGGCGAGGTGAGAGCAGAGACGTAGGGCAATGAATTACTTTCCTGGTTCTTCACCTCTCTCCATCTCTACTAACATGAGAAGGAGAAAGCGCAAGATGAAAGACGGAAGGATATAAACCCCAGACTGGCTAAGCAGCCGGGTGCACCCCAACCCCAGCTGTGTGCCTTCACCATCTTTACTGCGGACCCCTTGCAATGCAGCAAGGTCCATTTTCTGTGAAAGATGCAAAGGAGAACCCATGGGGGCCCTGATACGTCCTGAGCCCACAGCTGAGAAGAGATTTCATGTTGAGTGCAAAGCAACAGTTTCCTAGTGAAGGGTCTTACAGTTTGATCTAGAATGTTCCTCCTCAGACTCAGTAGGTGAGGTTTATTATTCCACAGCTGGTAGTGCCACTTTGGGAAACTAGAAATTTTGGAGATGGAGCCTGGGATTGCAGGCGGAGGCCATGAGGAGTAGGGACTCTGCCGGCTCTTATGTCTGGGTTCTGTCCTTACTCCTCGCTTCCAGTCCACCGTGATGTGCCATACTTGAAATACCATGAATTGAATTGCTCCATCGTGCCTTTCCTGCCATTCTGAACCAAAACCCCCTGAAACTGTGAGCCTTAACAACCTTTCCTTCCTCAAGCTGTCGGTGTCAGGCATTTTGACTCCAGCAATGCTAAGTCTCTAGTATTACAAAAGCAGAAAAAGTGTCATGAACTCAAATAGATTCTCACCAAGCTCCCTCCTGAACTGGGAAAGCACACTTAGCTTTGTTGACTTGACATAACCTAGAGCCACCTGAGAAGAGGCTCTTAAGGAAGGTCTGTCCACCTTGCGTTGCCCTCTGGGTAGGTCCTCGCAGGGGGTTATGTTAACAGAGGTAGCTGATGTAGAAAGACACAGCCCATTGTGGGTGGTGCCATCCCATAAGTTGGCATAAGAGTGGAAAAACAGCTGAGCCCAAGCAAGCGAGCACATATGCATTGATTTCTCTCCTACGCTTCGGTGGTTTACGTTTCTGCCCCATTCTCTTTCCCACAAGGATGGATTGTGTAACCTGGAATGGAAAAGCTGACACAAGCCTCTGAATCTGAAATACCCTGAAGACGGTTCTGCTGGGGCATTTTATCATAGTGACAGACATGAAACTACACGAGTTATGATCATGCTTCCAAGACTGTCCCCATGTGTGTCATAGAATGGATGCCTAGCAAATCCATGTTCAACAGATGGGCAAATGACATTGTGATAGCAATGACCGACTTACTCTCCAAAGGATGCTCTTCAGACTTCCTCACTCACACAACCACCTATACTCTTGATGACATTAGCACAACAGATGAGAGATCCATGCACAAATAATAGACATCGCAGCCATACGAAATAGTCATAAATAAATGACAGCCTGCTTAGAGGTGAGGGTGTGTTTCCACTCATGAGGGGCCTGAGGCTTTGTTCCTGACATTCAGTGGTGTGTATCAGATTAACTGCAAGCATGATACACAGCAAGACTCTGTGCTGTTTCTTTCCCCTCTTTGCCTAAATTGTTCCCCCAAATAATACTTTCTTGGTTGTCAAAGGCCACTACTGCAAAATGATAAGTGTGTGGCTACAGGCTCACAACTGTAACGGTAGAACTTGGCAGGGCGAAGGAGGAGAATCCTCATTACTTAGAGACCAACCCGGCTGCACAGTAAGTTCTAAGCCCGTCTGGACAAGCAAGTAAGACTCTGTCACAATTTCTTAAGTAGGTAATGGATCAGAACGAGAATAAGTATTATATTAAATAATTCCATCTGAGGACTAGTTTACGCATTGCAAGTTAGATACCCTTTACAATAAACCCACAATCAATTTGTTTCATCAAATGCTAGTTACAGTTATTATTTTTGGTTGGCATTTGTTTACAGATGCTAGTCACAGTAATAAACACTTGTAAAGTTTCACATTGCCTGTGGTGGTCGGGTACAGTTTGTGTATCTCTTCTACAGAAGTGGAAACTGAGGCATGGCGCACTTATCCTGGAAGGGGAAGCACCCACACTCGCTGAGGGCTAAAACCTGGAAAGGGGTCCATTCTAAATAAGCTAAGAATGCTTTGCTAATGCTCATGGTCAAGCTTCTCAAACCCTCCAGGAGGGGTTTCTCCTTGGTAGTGAGCCTTAAACTGGGCTCTCCTGTGCCAAAATAATATGCGGAATGCAACCTCAATGACTGATTTGCAATTACAGCAATGATATTATAGCTTTATTCGTCGAGATTGCAGAAAGCTGTTTCCAGGAAAGTCTATAACGCACCATGAGCACATCCCCTCACATCTCCCCTCGCCCCCACAACACCCCTTTGTCCTCCAGAAGTTCTACTCTTACCTCTATACCATCAGTCCATACCATTAGTGTGCAACACCACAAGCCAGAGAGAAGACACACGGCCTTAATTCACTGGGTGATGTCCAGTGACACTCACTTTCATGCACAGGTCCCAACTTCATTTTTCACAGTTAAAAGTAGAAAGCATTGTGAGCGCAGACGGCATTTTCACCATTCCTCTGCTGCTGGACACATGGGTTAGCTCCACAGCTCAGCTATGGCGAAGAGTACTGCAGTATGCATTGATCACACAGCGTTTTCATCCCGTGAAGGGGGTACTGAATATGCTGTCTGGCTCTAAATACCATTTTGGTTACAGGGTGAGAGAGCCGTGGGGGAGTCTGGGGTGGAGAATACCCCTGAGATCTGGTCCTGATGCAGTGAGATGCTCCGGGGAGGGATTCTTACTATTTGTCTAACGTTCGCCTGGCTTTGGTCATATCTGCGTTCTCTCACATGACTTGGCACAGAAGAGATGGGGGCTCTTCCTGCCTCACCTGAGCCGCACTCAGAAGGTGCGGTATGAAGGACGCCATCCCCAAGCACTTTCCCTCCTTTACAACCCAGGGTTTTCCAGGAGGTTCTCCGTTTAAAAGGAGTCAGAGGAAACTCTGCATTTCCATCTCTCCATCTGCTCTAAATGTGTTCAACTTGCATTTTAAGAAGGGATGGAAAGGAGTGAATGCTTCTTGTCTTCAGACTGGGAGACCGGAACAGGATCATGCATGCACTGCCCAGAAGCAGAAGCCATTAGGACAGCTCAGAAACCAACGCTCTGCCTCTGGCCATGTGTGCATCTTCCCTCAGTTCTAGGCTCACGAGCAGAATTCCCACCCACGACGCTAGAATTTCATTGAACAGTATAGAAAAGGAAAGTGGTGAGATAAAAGTGAAACGGGTGATTGGAACTGTATCAAAACGAGAAAGGAGAGGGAGAAAGGGAGGAGGGCAGAGGAGGGAGAGAAGAAGAAAAAGAGGGAAGGAGAGGAAGGAGGAGGGAGGTGAGAAAGTAGAAACAAAAGGAAGAAGCTGGAATTCTCGTCATATCCGTACCCGTCGGTAAAGTGAGAGGTTTGCTTTAAGGCAAAATCTCCTCTTTCAGCACTCGCTGATATTTGATTTCTGTGTAACTTCCTCTTCAAATAGGTTAATTCAGAGGCAATTAGGCTAGCTTCGCACAGGATGTCACTATTTACTCACATAAATAGCACCAGAACACATGTTCCAGGCATAGAAAAATATTTGCAAAGACCACGTTGGAATTCTGTCCTAGCGGGTGCTGCTGGACCCAGCGCAGGGCTGAGTCTATTTGCTGCTAGCCTCCTTGTTGGCTCAACAACCCTCATGTCGTATTGTCCACATAGAAGTCCCTCATGTGAATGAGGGAACTTTTAACTCAAATCGCCAGAACTCACAACGCAAGAAAAATCATGGAACTGAGAGATGGAGCAGAGGCGAGCGAGTCGATACAGTCTTATTAACAAGGCAAACAGCCAGCTCGACCTGCAAACTCTATTATTAGTTTACACAAATGCTCTTGTCCCACAGCCTCCTGGGTGCTTGCTCTCAGGGCTCTGCTTTACATATTCAGTCTGGGAGAGAGTGGCTGCTTATAGCTCTGACCACAAGTGGTTAACAGCAGCAAGCGGCTGTTAAGATGAGCTTTCTAAAGTTTGGATGTAGGGAGCCCTGGGAAGATGAGCCCAATCTTGGTGATAAACACAGCATGACCATGGCTTCCAGGTTAGCCAGAGAAACCCCTGACTGCTGATGACTGCTTGCTTGCTTCTTAAACCAAAACAATAGATGCCTCTTTAAGAGAACAGACTTAGGAGTTGGACACTGAATACATACTCACAAAAGTTAGTCTCTCCTTCCTGATAGTGGCTACAAGGATGACAGGAACAGAGAGAACAAATACCACAAGAAATGTGTGGTTCATTGATGAAGTTGTCTCCGACAGCCACAGTGAAAGCAAAATCCACGGACTCACCAGTGCACTCTTTCCTCCTGTTTGGTCATAGAGTGTCTGTCCTATTGGTACTGACTGGATGTCTCCAAAAGTATTTGCCACTGGTCCCACGCAGCCTGAGTGACACAGTGACATCATGTATTGCTATGATGGAAAGAACCCAAATCCTGTGGCCGGTTGCCTTCCTCTCTGGTGTAAATTACTCAGCTGTTCCCAAGCTAAGCTAGGAGCGGTTCGGTCTTCAGGCAGGGGTTTAAATATGGCTTTGTCTTTACTAGTAGTTGAGCCATGACAAATTATGCAGCATTCCTCTGTCTCTGTGCTTTCTGTTCAAAGTAAACTCCAGACAAACTAACACTATACCTGCTTCATGGAGCACTTAGCAGGTTGAAAACTGGATCCCTTACAAAACCAGGCAATGAGGTTATGCACAAGGAAAATGTCAGTCAGTGACAACTACCACAAGCGTCCTACTATGAGAAACAATGGCCAGCCTGTGCATGTGCACACACAGGCACAGGTACATATACATATATTTAAGTTTTTTTTTATTAGAAAACAGAATTTAAAGTGATGATTAAAATTCCACAGGCTAAGTAAATTGAGACCTGGAAGCCCTCTATCTGCCTAGAATCTTCCCACAGTTTAACAGACACAGCAGTCTCTCTGAGATCTTAGCCCAGGCCTACCTGAGTGTGGAGCAGCCAAGGCTGGGATGAACTCTGTCTTACTCAAGGTGTACACAGTCAGCACTGAAGATTAACAGACCGACACTGAATGCTGAAAATCCCCTTCCAGAAGCTGAACGATGCCACAGGGAACTTCTCAAAGAACTTTTTTTCTTGTCACAGAGAAGTGGCTAGACCTATTCTATTCAAACTTTTAGGCCTATTTCCTCTAGAGAGTTTGGTAGTGGGTGGGTAAATCAACGAAGTCATTAGGCAAATTAGTTGCTTTGACTATACTGCCTGCAAACAGGGGCTTTCGTGCATGTGCATTCTCTGCCAAGGATGCACCAGAAGATGTGGCTATAAGAGTCTGTTGGAGAAGCAATAAAGGAGCTTGTCCCCACGGTACCTTGAAGGGAACAGCCAAATAAACGATGCCCATGATTGCAGGTCACACACACCATGGATGCAACATTCTCATCTTTTCATGTGGGGATTCCCTGCTGAGATTTCAGCTAGGACCCTCTAGGTTTTCGAATTACTGATTTTGTATTTCTAGCCACTACAACAACCAATTTGAACAAACTTCGTGGGTAACCAGATCAATAGTGTAGACATTAATTCTTAAGGGGTTATGGGGGAAGGGAAGTGACTAGAACACTTAGCCTATAAAGCAGACTAGAAAAATCACTACCAGAACAGACACAAGGAACACAACAGGCTCCTTCACAGCCCAGCGCTTTTTGTACAGGCGGGGGCCGAGGGCAATTCAAATCAACTCTGATAAAGACCTGGCACCAGGTGAAGAAGAAAACGCTATGGACATGGCTGGTCTTTGCCCTCTCAATCAGCATCTCAGAAGAAACCCATGTTGAGCAGTCACGTGCATCTGAAATGACCGAGCAGGCATGGAGGCAGAGCTCAGCGGTAGAGCTTGTGTGAGCCCTTGCCTAGCTTGTGTGAGCCCCTCCATACAAGTTCAGCAATAGAAACACGATGAGATTAAATAACCAACTCTAAAATGATGATAGCTCTCTTGAATTCTTTAGGATCTCAGAAAGATCACAGTAGGTTGAGATACCATAACCAATCAAAGATAGGTATTAGCACGATGACATCATCCAAGCAGTAAGATGCTGTGAGTCACCAGTAAAATAAACCTGAGAGTCCCCATTCCTCAGCTGCATTCACAAGAGTTACATATTATGATGTTTATTGTGTCCTTAATGAAAACATACCAGAGCAGACTGATATCAAACTCTGTTCACAGTTACCAAACTGTTACTTCTTTTGTCCATATTTAATGTTATTTAAAGGGTGCAAACAAATGGTATCTCGTGCAACCTTATAACTGTACCCCAGTTTTTCTCCCGTTTGCTTCCCCCACCCCCATTTTTTTCTCATTTGTCTGTTGATGCTACTGGGCACAGATAATAAGAAGCTCAATTCAACTTCCACCACATAGGCTTCGGGTTCCCCTTATGCTCTCTCTTCTGGCATCACCTGTGGAGTCTAGCCAGGAGCCATGCTATAGATGGGCCTCTGTGCCTGATTCTTTTGCTATTTGAATGCCTCTGTGTATATGAAGCTTACCTTGGTGACCATTTACAATATTGAGTGGAAGAGAGCAGGTTAGAATAGTCAGCACTTCTAAGTCAACTGGCTGCAAGGGACAAAATATATAGCCAAGGACAGAATTTATAGCAATAACACTTATGTATAATGTTACTCTTAGGACAATCCAATTTATAAAGTGCCTACTGTGTATACACAAGGCACAACAGTAAATCACTACGTTAAACAGTGTCAACTGCCAAAACACAAGTTTCCACTGAAATTCTGCGCACTGAGATTAATGAGGATTTTGAAAAAAAGCATGCTTCAAAAAGAAAAGACAAAAGACACCATCTCTGATTCATGGTGGGCGAACAGCATCCCCATATATAGGAGCAGGTGTCTGCGGTATGATTTACACACCTGTGGCAAATATCTGGTAAATATTAACCTTCCCAGAGGGTGGAGGTAGCCATGGAGTAAGCAGGGAATGTGGCAGAAACCCAGGTCTGACACCAACGTTAGCTTTCTATTTTTTTCCTCCTCAGTGGAGAACAGATTTAAAATGAGCAAAGAAGGAAAGCCTTTTTTTTTGTCATTTATTGGTCCATGTTCATCTCCAGGCCCTTGAAAACCTAGGGAAGATGGCAGGGATGCCACCTCATAGAGTTCCTTCAATATACAGTGACTCACAAAGACCCAAATCCCAATTAGAGTCTTGAAACAAGGATAGGGAAATGGCTCCATGGGTAAAGAGCAAGCTGAACAAGCAAGAGGACTCGAGTTCTAATCCCTAGAACCCACCTAAAGCCAGATACAGTAGTGTCCACCAACAATCCCAGAAAGACTGGAGAATCCCCACAAACTCGTGGGCCAGCTAGTCTGGCACTCACAGCAGGAAACAATAAAGAGATCTTGCCTAAAGTAAGATGGAAGGCTGTCCCCTGACCTCAACAGCATGTACACACCTGCACACACTCACACAAATGCATATGCATGAGCACACACACATACACACACACAGAAGTGAAACTCAAACATATGCCCACACTTTCCCTGTTTGCATTCCAGCCCACAACTTACTCAGAATGCAAATCTTATAAAACCTAAGCTTTCAGTTTCTGGATTAAAATAATTCCATTTCCCTAAGTTCCTTGACATTACTAACAGGGGATGGGTTGTGAGGGCGCCCGCGCAGCTGAACTGGACATCACTTAGGGCACAGACTGTCTGAATACCTCGAGGGGATCTGGGCCTCTCCTTTTGCTATTTAGGCAGGCCTAAGGGACAAAGTGGTTTCTGCTCCTTCCACCCACGGCCTTCATGTAGCCCTTGAATTGATTGAGATAAAATGATAAAAAAGCCTTACCTTTGTTTTTATAGATTAAAATAACTTTTTATCTTTTACAAACGCTTGCTTCTCCACCTGCTGTGGATGACTGGCATTTCCAAATAGACAAAGCAGCCCACTATCTTGATTAAAGTGAAAATTAAAATTGAAAAAGAGGTAAAGGAATGTTTTTAAAAAATCATTTGCTTAGTTGTGAATGGATGAACTTGACACTGCTTCCCAGGTCCAGAGAACCAACACTGTGAATAAAGAAGTTAGGGTCTGGAGAGTAAAACTTCGCACAGAGTGACTGAGACCCACAGATTTCCTAACTGAACCCAGAAGCTGGGGTATGTCACAGTATTTCAGGGCATTGGTAAGTTTGGGTAGCACTAATAAACAATTTGGGAACTTTACTCACAACCAAGGATCTCCCCACATAAGAAGTTCACTTTAGTCATAAATGGAAGATTCTGGAAGTCTCTGGCAAAACAGCTCCATTCCTGAGGAAGGGAGCTCAGCTCAGAGGATTTCTGTCTGGGAGCAGAAAGGGGGGCAGATAATATGGTGAGGCTTTCCTCTTCAAACATGTAATTCTTCAGTGAAACAACTGGAGATCACAAGCCAAGTCCTTATTCACCAGCTCAGGGTCCTTAGGAAAATAAACATGAATCCACTTCCCATCACCTTAGTCCTAACCTTGCTAAAAAGTTTTTTTTTCTTACCAATATTAATGAAAAGCAAACAATCACCATGTAGACTTTCAAAAATCTCCTCATAGACCCCAACAACACAGTCATACATCATCTGTTTCCCCCAAACAACTCAGTGGAAAGGAATTAAGGAACTACCTGACCCCATCAACACGACCCAGAATGGTCCTATGTGCAGATCTGGTGAGTACTTTTCCACAGCACAAGGGGGCAAGGCGTAGACACGAGTGTCTGCAGCAGTGACAATGTTGAGCTTGTGGTGGACAACACTACTTTTTGAGATCGTTTTTTTGGGGGGCGGGGTGTAATATTGATGCCCCACATGTGGCTCTGCCCACTGACCAGTTGTGAGTGTGTATGTTAATCATGAATGTGGCCTGAGAGCTGTACTGATCTACAGTACAAAGATATGAATTCAGAGAACAGTTGATACTATGTCCATTTAGCAATAGGATAGTCATATGAGCCCCTAGACCTAGATTCTTTGTGGAGAGGAACTTCAATACAGAAAAAGTACTCAGCTATTCCCATAGCAATCGCGTTTCTTTGACACTGATGGCATAAGGACCATGGTGGAAGAGGAGGCAGAAAGATTGTAAGAGCCAGCAGTAAGGGAGAACCAGAGCAAAACAGGGTCTTTTAACATAACAGAGCCAGAATACTCAAGAACTCCTAAGAGCCGAGTCTGCCTGCATGAGATTGAGATTAAGACAGTGAACACTCTAGCATTGAGTGAGGAAGGGTTCATGGGCCAACCCTTAACTGAGGAGCTATGGACAGCTGATGGCTTCTGGGGGAAGGAGGGCCAGTTTTCTTTAGGAGTATGTCTCCAGGAGGTCAACCATGTGGCAGTGGATGGTCCCACACCAACAAGAGTATGGACAGGGCAAACTGGACCTGATGGGATACTGAACATTTTCAAACAGAAGTCATGATGTGAGCAGGGAGGCAGATCTGAAAAGACTCGTGGAGGGGTTGCAGTCAAAATGATCCAAATGCAGTACGCAAAATTCTCAAAGAATTAATAGGGTATCTTCCAAAAGACTTTGCAAAGTTTCTTATGTTACAAATACGGAGTTCTTATCAAAAATATTTATTTTAATCATGTGTATGTGGGGAGAATGTGCATTTAAGTGCCAGTATTTAAGGAGGCAGGAGGTGTCAG
>LOEQ01000679.1:170376-181913 GCA_001685075.1 Bramus lutescens | reverse complement strand
GATGGATGGATGGATGGACAGACAGACAGATTCATTCTAGCAATTCTGTTTATCTACAGAACCCTGACTAATACACTGATTGACATTCCACAGGACACACTCTTGACCCTCTTTTCCTCAGCGGTCATCAAATGTCAGTAACTCCTAAGTTAGGGGTGGGGCTCCATGAACCCCCTCCTTCAACCAGGAAAGAGTGTTGACTGGCTGGATCTTCTGTGAATCTTGCACAGGCAAACACGGCTTCTGTGAGTTCCTGATTACAGCAGCCCTGTTGTGTTCGGAAGACACCATCTCAGCTGCCCTCTGGCCCCACAATCTTACCACAGTATCTTTCCTTCACGTTGTTCTCTGAGCCTTGGGGGAGTCACGGTAGCAGAGGACTCCACAGACATTTTCTCTTGCCACTTGGGCAAATTGTAGATCTCTGTTTTAACCATTCACTGAAAAAGGAAGCTTGCCAGTGTGTGCCGAGAGCTGGTCTAACCTGACCCCTGGCCCAGAAGGGCAATCATTTTTTGGTTTTTGAGGATACAGTTCAGGTAACCATTTGGTATTAAGCACTTTAGATTTGGGGCTCATGGTAGGTAAATTACTTTGCCCCGACAAATGCAGCTATCTGAAAAATACAGTATCCTTCCAATACTCTTGTCGAGAGGCAGGGGTGACTTAGCATGTACAGCATGCATCTAAGGCTGCTGTTACTTGAGGAATCGATCTGAAATAGATGGCTTCCTCCTTTGGTATTAGGAGGCGATGCCCTGCAACCTTGAGAAGTATAGGGCTATGTTTGGTTGGTTAGGGCTTTGTCTAGCCTACACTCTATCAACATGGTTGGTCTTTGGTCCATGTAACAATAGTTCTACATTCATTAAAGACTGGACTCTAAAGCTATCCGCTCAACGTCACAATCCAGGATGAACTGGAGACGCCAGCCCCATGGACAGTATATGATCAAATCTCAGTTCAAACTCTGGGCACCAAAGGCTGGTGTGAGTTTCTCTCTGTTGAGAATGCTCTGTTCACACTGTCACCCGTTAGTGTCAAAAACACATGCCCTGTAAGGGAACCCCTATGCTTATTGCTTCCCTAGACCCTGCCTGATGTCTGCTCTTGGCTGCTTCTGGTCTGCATCCCTCCTCTGTAATCAATTGTCAGTCTAAGTGCTTCCTGTGAGCCCTATGAATCTTAGGAAGTTGTCAAATCCAAGAATGGCTGTGGAAACCCCTACAGTCACAGCTGGTGTCAGAAGTGAGATTCCTCTGGCTCCCTCTCACTTTGACACTGACTAACTACCTGGGCAGTTGTGTAAATTCCCCCATCTCCTGGCTATAAATCCACAAGGCCCAGGGCTTTGAAAGGTAACATACCTTAACCCTTAACTTTAAGTTTGCTTAAAGTTCTCATAGTTTAAACCCTTGAACCAGATGATGTTTACATAGAGATTACAACTATTGCTTAGCTTGCACTATGCAGAGAGCAAACATCTCTGATTCTCTAGTAACAGATTCAAAAAGTTAAAAGTTTGTATTTTGTTTCATTGCTGTTTGGTAAGGTAAAGTAATGTAAGGAAATAGTGCAGGCTTTGCTTGTTGCAAGGAGACACCCCAAATAGGAAGGACTGGAGCAGGGTGGCCCCTGTTGTGCCCAGCTAGTGTCTAGGTATCAATTCAGCCACTGCATTTGTGACCATTTGTGACAGAACATATGGAAATGCAAATCTTACAGACTCCTGCCCAGTGTTCCCCATGGGAAAGAAGAAGCCCCTGGAGACCATGTTGAACTCATCATGTAGACTCCTCCCTAACACTGACAACTCATGGACACCTTCAAATGAAAAACACAAATATCAGTCTATACTCATTCCTTGTACAACTGAACAATTGCCAAGTTCAGCTCCCCTCCCAGGCTGTGTTGAAGAGGCAGACCTTCTTCTACATGCCCTCAGTTACTTCAGAATGCTCTTCACCTTTCTGAAGGGATACAATTAGGCAGCGTTATCTCTCCTGAGGTGAACATCCATGGTGCAGTCCGGAGCTGCCAAAGTCTTCGGAGTGAGGTTGAGATCCCTCGTGTGGCCCAGTGGGGAGCACCAGCGGGATGTGGAGTGTGGCTCGGCTAATTCTCTGTAGCACTAGATTCTTTTCAGAAAACATGGGGTACCCATGTCCCCATGTGACCAACATGGCTTCATGTCAAAGTCATTTGCTCACTGAGGCACTAATTATCGAAGTATAGACAATATGCTAACTTCTACCTATTCCCAGTGATAAGGCACACAGGGTTCTGTCATCACTAAGTATTGCTTTTTTAGCATAAATTTCCTGGCTACTGGGAATTTGACCATGCTCCAGTGAGTATATAGGCAACACAAATTGGATCTTCTTATTTGTTTTTTATCTTTTCTCCTTTTGTTGTGGGGAGAGGGGATCCCAAGAGTCAGGGTGGAACTGGGAGGACTTGGAAATGAGTGTGAAATTGGGGTGCATGATGTGAAATTCTCAAATAATCAATAAAAATATTATGCTACAGAATATATATATTTCCTAACAACTATAAAAAGGAAAAATGAATGCCTGGTGGGTGTGATGATAAACACCTTTAATCCTGACACTTGTGGGAGACAGAGGCAGGTACATCTCTATGTTGGAGGCCAGTCTGGTCTACGAAGGAATTTCCAGAACAGCCAGAGTGACATACACAAAAAAATCCTGTCTTAAAAAAAACCCAAATAAATAAATGAATAAATAAACAAATAAATTCATGTCTTATATATAATAAGCACATATTAATATATCATTTAATTATAATTATAAAAATATATAATTAAATATCTATTCAATATATAATGTATATTAAATTTGTAAATATGGAGGAATATAATTTTATAATTAACATATTGATGTATACTTTTATGTTGTATATTATATATTACAAATATAAATAATAAATGCATATGACATTGGAAAAGAATATGTCTCATTCTTTTCAACTGAAATACTGTAATTTTAAACCTCTTCTCAGCTGGACTTTGATGCCCCCGTCTACTCCTACTGTATCTAATGATATGGAATTTACCAAGTTGCACTTAAACTGCACAGGATTGATGTCTGCCTCTTCCATAAGCACTATATAGGAAGAAAGTGCACCTCAGATTCTCAGATCTGGCACAGGTAGGAAGATCCAGGTTCAAGACCGCCTTCCACTACATAATGAGTTCAAGGCAGTCCTACAATGTGAGTATGAGTAGGCTTGGCTCTCACGAGTGGTTTGCTGGGTGACAGACTTGACTCTCATACAGGTTACGTGGGGAGGCTTAACCTAATCACATCTTGCAACAAGCAAAGTCTGCACTATTTCCTCCTGAACGTTAAAGTACACAGACTGTCCCCAGCTCACTAGCATGTGACTTACGATGTTTGGACTTTATGGTGACATCGAAGTACACTTATACAACTATTCTGCTTCTCACTTTGAGTGCGGTATTCAATAAATCACATGGAATGCTCCACGCTAGTATAAATTAGGCTTTCTGTGAGTTGCTTGCACAACTGCAGACTTAATGTAAGTTTCTGATTAACATGAGCTGGGCTGCATTCTGATATCGCGTGGGTGAAGTACATCCCTAACGCTGGATATCGTTATGTCTCGATGAAGCCCCTTGGAGATCAGGGATACCCATGTCATGGAGGTGAGGGTATTCTTGGTTGAGAGAAAGAACTGAGCTGGAAATGAGGATTAAGAATCACACAACCTACAGTGCTGAATACATTTTAGGTCCGCCATGATGGCAACTATTCCAGTCTTTGAACATGTCTTGATGTGAAGGTTCTGGTGGATTGGTCCCATATAAGCATGGCAGCAAGCAAGCTGGTGATTGGCCATCTGAGAAGCTTCCTAAAGATACGGATGCTCTGGGCAGCTTTCTACTAGAAATTTTGTACAAATTTCCATATGCAGCTCCGTATAATATCAAGTCTATTTTATAGATGAGGTGTAGAGAGGCAATAAAATTGAATAGTAATGTTTCAAGTAGTGATAGTCACAGGATGGGCTTTGGGTAAAAGGCCATGACCTTGTCAATGACCTTTCTCTTGGGTCTATGGGGTGCAGGCTGGTGGCTGAGTGCAACCTCCTTAAGCTTAAATCCCAAATACTCTATCAGCCCCGTGAGCCCAGGGTCGACAAGGAGAAAGAGGAACTAACAGACAAATGGATGATCTGACACAGAGTGGGCTTTGCTTTTACTACTATTTTGACTTTGAGGCAGGGTCCTATGTGGCACAGGATGGCCTTGACTTCCCGATCCTCTCACCTCTGCCTCCGGGATGCTAGGATTATTGGCATGCACCAGGCTCAGCTTTGTGTGGTTCTGGGGATGAATCCCAGGGCATCATACAAGCCAGATAAGCAGTGACCAAGGAAGATATGCCCCCATCCCGCAGAGAATGGTTCTACATTCACACTGTAGACCAGAAGGGTGGGGGTGCTGGATGAGGACAGACCATGAGCATGGGTCCATTCTTCTTTGTGCGTTAAAGTAAAAGTAGACAAAATTTAAGCCTTTAAATGTGTCACAAAGTTACACTATTTCACCAAGACTTTTCCTACTTAAATTATTCAACTTGATGTTCAAGTCATCTTTCTCATTCTGCCTTCTCTTACACATACAGGGCTCCTTTATTCCTGTGCTATTGAAAATGACACCCTATCCCACTTACCACTCAAGACCAACCAAGTACATGAAATCTCTTAGAATCCATAGGAAAGGTGGTCACTTATAGTCCACAGCAGCCTAAAACACATTTCCTAGTGTCTTCTTATGAAATCCTCTAGAACAATACATGACCTAAAATCTTAAAATGTGAGGTACTGTAGCAATTTGTCTAAATTAAACTGTTAGGACGTGGAATCTAGTTGCTTTGGCAAATCCCAAGAACTTTCCCATTTTCTCTTTAGTATGGAGGGAATGATGCACACGTGGAAGAAACCATGCACACATGGAGGGAGCCATGAACACAGGGAGGAAGACATGAACACAGGGAGGAAGCCAAGTACACATGGAGGGAGCCATGGAAACAGGGAGAGAACTATGTACACATGGAGGGACCTTGAAGGGAGCAACTCCTCTGTGTGTGTGTGTGTGTGTGTGTGTGTGTGCGCACGCGCACACACACACACCCATGCACACGAATGCATGTGTAGCCACTGGAGGTTGACTCCTGGAGTTTATCTTAATCGTTCTCCACCTCATGTTTGGAGAAAAGCTCTCTTCACTGAACCTGGAGCTGTCCAGTTGTCCAGCAAACTCTAGGGATCCCCGTCTCTGCCCACAGTCCTGGACTGCAAATCTGTGTAACTACAACTGGTTTTTATATGGATGCTGAGGATCAAATTCAGGTCCCGTGGTGCACCAAGCACTTTTCTGGCTGGACCATCTCCCAGGCCCATTCATTCACTTCATTTTACAGGTGAGGCAAGTACACCAAGAGCAGCGCTGGGCCTGGGCTGGAACCCAAAGTCTCTATCTTGAGTCACTGTTTCTTCCTTCTACCGTTTCTGGAATATCCTGAGCAGCCATTGGATTCCACTCTCACTGAAGTGCGGTCTTCTGCCTCATGTGGGGTCCTCATACATGAAATGTGAGACTTAAATACACACACCCCATCCAGCTGCCTGAGAGCCATTGCTGCACATCTATACACAGGCCCTTCCTGGTGCCACTGGGCACCTGCTATGAAAACAACGGCAACCGCACATTTGGAAAATAAGGCACGGGGGACGTAGACAGCAAAGAGGAGATGCCACGGCATTTAGCAGCATCTGAGAGGCGCCAGCCTCCATGTCTAGCTCCTTACTCTCCTAAGCGCGCCCTCCAGACACAGAATGAATCTGGAGAGTTACAGGAAGTGTTCAAAGTCATTTTACTAGAAATAGAGGACAGGGCTCTCACTCCTAGCTCCATCATGACATATTAGGAGCCAGAGACCAGATCATGTCCTGAGACTCGGAGTCCCCGCTGTCACTGATGTGGGTGTGGTGATAGTAAAACATACGTGTTTTGCAATGTAAATGGTCTTTAATCTTAAACGGATTTCCATAGGTGGGAGACACAGAGACCAAGTCCCTCAGCCCTGTCCGCGGCTCAGCCCACAACTCACTCAAGAGATCTTAACTCATCAAGGAGGAGCCAGCCTCAGTACAGCTTTAAAATGACTTCACTCCCATATTTACATATTTTTAATAGGGCTATGATGAATCTCCTTCCGCTTGACTCCTATTTTGAGCTGTGATATTTTAATCTCCATTCTTGTTGCAACTTAGCAGATGAATGTGCACTGTGACAGAGCTCAGAGGAAATCGTATAAATAAAGCGAAGTGGAGCTATGACATCCCACATTTTATAGCTTTTTTATTGTAGCTGAAGCATAAACAGAGCACAGCTGTGTTATACTTACCGCTGTGCATGCTCCCTCCATCTTCACCCCCTACTGGTCTTAAAAAGACAGTGCTCTTATTTAGAAAGCGTCGACTATGAGGAGCAGGTCCCCAGCAGGCCATCCTCTGCCTCAGAGCTTCCCTGTCAACTCATGTCTCTGGTCACACACGGAGCTCTGTCTGTTCAGGGTCTCACCTGACTGAAGATCATCGCTATGTCTACAGCAGCCTAGGCTGGACCCAAACCAGAGCTCCAAGCTGTCACCTGCTGTAGGATGTCCCCTCATGCAAACTCAGATGTCTCTTTGGCACATGCCACACCCACAGGCACATTCGCAAGTGCGCTTCCAGGGAAATAGGGAGACAGGAAAGCAGCTTGGGAGTCTTTACCAGAGGACTCTCTTCAGGAGAAACCCTATCTACAAACTCTAGAGTGCTCTGGTGAAAGCCGGCCAGGGGAGCTAAGGGGAGCTGCAAGAGTGGCCCTGACTCCCATAAAACCTCTCTGCAGGCTCCCACCACCGTGGGCTTTAGAGCTGGCCATGACGTCTCCAATGAGCAACAGAGAGCAGGCTTCATCTATTCCCTGACGATAAAGGGGTGAGGTCACACGGTGGATGAGCCCACATGGTTGCAAAGCACACTCTGCAGAAATGGAGTGAAGTCACACGGTTGAAGAGTCCAGGCTGCCACCTGATCGAAGCTGAGCTTATCTCAGACTTCTGAGACTTTCCATTTGGGTAGAAAGGAGTAAGGGACATTGATGGTACCCTAGGACCCAGTACTGTCAACCATGGGTCTGGTCCTGAAGATCACTATGATAGCAAAAAACAATAAAGCCAATAACCAAAATTTCTGGAGACAAATGAAGAGGATCACCCCACCAAGCCTGACTCCTAGTTCAACCGCTCCTTCAGAGGACCGTGCATACTCTCTGCTCCTTCGGAGCACGGTCCATACTCCTGCTCTCCGCTCCTTCAGAGGCCCAGCAGCGCTCCGGCTCTCTGCTCCTTCGGAGACCCGTCCATATGCCTGTTCTCTGCTCCTTCAGAGGCCCAGCCGCGCTCCGGCTCTCCGCTCCTTCAGAGACCCGTCCATACTCCAGCTCTCTGCTCCTTCGGAGGCCCAGCCACACTCGGGCTCCCTCTCTACTCTCTTTATTTCCTTTGTGATGTCATTATTGTTGCCCTCCCCCAATCTTTTCTTAAGCTCTTGTCAAGCTGCCTCAAATTGAGTTTTGTCATTTGCAAATATGTATTTTTCTCTTTCTGTTGTGTGTATGCATACACATACACACACACACACGCATGAATGAGCATGCGTTGTATGCACATGTGTGTGCAGATAAGCTAGCCTATGCAGGCTATGTATGGAGGCTAGAAGCCAACAGTAGGTTGCCTTCAATGCTTTCTCCACCTGGTTTTAATTAATTAATTAATTTTATCTGTTTGTTTTTTTGAGTCAGGATCCCTCAGTGAACCTATGTTACCTGTCTAGCAAGCTCTGGGGACCTGCCCGTCTTAACCTCCCAGTGCTGGGATTTCAGGCACACGCAGGCCACCATCCCAAGCTTGGGGATCAGAGCTCAGGTCATGGCCTCAAGCCTGATCTATTTTCACAGTCTTTCTTATTACACTTCCCAGAGAATTCTATTTCTACATTCAGTTGGGATTTATTCTTCCTTTCTGCAAAATACCAGCATACTTTCTATGGGAAGGAATGAAAGAAACCCCTCTGGGTTTGTAGAGAAACTCATGATGAAAATTCAAAAGACAGGTGCATCCAAGTGAAAGAATACAGAAGCATGGTGCTCTGTGCATTCTGGAAGTGAGAGGAAGGGCTGGGGGTGGGGGGGCTTGCATTGCCATTAGCATGGGAGGTGGGAAACACCAGAAGGCAAGGTTAGAGCCACCACCATTGACAAGCTTGGTTGTTTCCAAACACCAGGCCCAACTGGGCTAAGGAGGGACATGGCTGGTACCCCAAGTTTTCGGCTATCAAGCCTCTCAAGGTTGCTCTTCTGCAATACATTACCAAGATGCTAGCCCAGCCCAGAGGCCTGATTAGCAATTTTCACCTTTGTGAGAGGATTAACAGGATTCCTTTGTTTTGACGGCAGATCATCAAACTGCATCTTTAAAGAGGTGTGACCTCATCCGGATTTGTAAGCCTGCTCCCTGGAGAATGACTGGAATTTTACTCTACTTGAACAACATATAATTTCATAAAAGAGTGACTGTCAAAATATAGTCCTCCATCCTTGATGTGTGGGAAGCAGCGCATTTGTAATGTAAATAACCTCAGAAGTTGTAGGATATTTTAAAATAATCCATCTGGTGGGAAAACAAAGATCATCGGCCCAGTTGGTTCCAGTCCCTACTGCACACCCGTGCGCCAGTGTGCGTGGAACCCCGAAATAAACACCACCCCAGATCAACGTTCACCTTGCTTTTTTTTTCAGGGGCAAATATTTTTAATTGACCCAGTTCTCCTAACACAGTTTTGAAAGGAAGACGGGATTCATAAGCTGAGGATATCCTAAGTATGGCAGAGCTAGGGCCAAGACAACAGTGATAGCAAACTGAATACAGCCTGGGTTATACGGAGCCAGCTTTACTTGGATGGAAGGGTTATATGAGGCAAATCCAGCTCATGTTTCCTATTTTGTAAGTTTGTTTGTCAATGGCCAACAACTAATTAGAGAGAAAGAGAGAGAGAGAGAGAGAGAGAGAGAGAGAGAGAGAGGCCCTACAATCCCCATGGAAATGTGGAATAAACAAAACTCCTGAAGAAAAGCATCTACAGGGCAATTAGCAAAAGATTTAGAAAATTAGTCCATACACTTTTACCAGTGGGATCTTGTTAGAAAACATTTTTCATGTGTGTCAGTGTTTGCCTGTATGTGTGTACAAATATATGTATTGCACAGCATGCATGTAGTGCCTGTGGAGGCCACGAGAGGGAATCAGAATCCCAAGAATTAAAGTTCCAGGGGATTGTGAGCCATTATGTAGGTGCTGAAAATCAAGCCCAGGTCCTCTATAAGAGCAGCAAGTGTTCTCACCCACTTGTCCACCAGTCATCTCTGCAGCCCCTCAGGAGTAGAGTCTTTCTTTAAGGGACAATTCCAAGCGGAGTGCACCAGAGCTGAGCAGTGTAGCCTAAGAAGTGTGTGTAAGGTGTGAGAGCCTCCTTATTCTAAACAGGGGACAATTGCTCACACAGTTACAAATGACTAAAGAGTAGCCATGGCCAGGGTCCCAAGAGCTAGCCTCTGTTCTCCCTTAAGATGTGACTTTACTTATCCATTGACCAAGTAATGATGCAAACTTAGGACCAAACTCCCTGTTTCATAAATAGAAGAGGGTAGAGTTAAAATGTATATTTCATTTTTAAAATTAATACAAATTATTTTTTCCAAAGTTGAAAGGTTTAGTAAGTTTCTATTTTTTTAAATAACCCCTCTCTTCTCTCTCTCTCTCTCTCTCTCTCTCTCTCTCTCTCTCTGTGTGTGTGTGTNNNTCTCTCTCTCTCTCTGTGTGTGTGTGTGTGTGTGTGTGTGTGTGTGTGCTTGTGCAAGTCAGAGCACAACTTCATGTTGCAGTACTCACCTTCCACTTCCTTGCGACAGGGTCTTTTGTTGACAGCTCTTTATACCAGGCTTACTGGCTGGTGGAATTCCCATCTCTACCTCCCATCTCACCACAGGGGCACATACTGAGTCTAACGGTGGTTGTACATGGTGGGATGGTTACAGGTCCTGAGCCTAGTGTCATAGATAGATGGGATGGTTACAGACACTGAGCCTAGCACTCGTTGTACATGGATGGGATCGTTACAGATACTGAACCCAGTGCTGGTTGTATATGGGAGGGATGGTTACAGATACTCAGTCTAGCATTGTGCATGGGTGCTGGGATCTGAACTCAGGGCCTCACAGGTGTGCACTCAGTGCTTTGACCATCAGAGTCATCTCTGTTCAGTAGAGACCCTTTAAGCATGGAACTTCCTATTACACGGGGTGTGTACTAGGCAGGCTTCGGTGGCCAAGGTGCAAGCATGTTGGTCTGAGAACTCATTGCATTCACACATTCTGTTTGGTCAATATTTCTTTATCAGTGTTTGTATCAAATGATAATAAAATTACATGAAAAAATATCTTAAGCAATGAGGTAACTTCTTCCCACCTTAAAGCCAGAGAATAGGATAAGAACATTAAAATAACAAATTTCATTGGTGCGCTATGAATCCCTCTATAACCATCTCTTTGCGTGCATTATTAATAATCTTGCATTAATAATTACACTGGAAATGTCTTTTCAAAACTGTATCCAGACTTTGTAACTGTTGGTCTACGGGTGGAGAAGTCCAGACTGTCCTCAGAATCACAGCCCTCCTGCCTCAGCTTCTCAAGAGATGGGATAGCAGGCAAGTTCCAAGTGTCATTCCCAGTATTAAATATGGCTTTAGCTACTGCATGCTGCTTGCTGTTTGATAACATGGGTTAGAGAGATCCAGGAAGCCAGTGGTTAGCTGACAGGGCATGTTCCACAGTGCATATATATATATAGCAGGTAGAGTGGAATCAAATGCTACAGGGAAAGCTGGAAGAAGTTGACAAAGGAAGTGTCTGCATGGTGACTTACTGGGAAAGTCACCCACAGTAAGCAAAATGGGCTGAGTTGCATCTCCAAGAACCACGTGGTGGCGAGAACAGACTCCTGCAAGCTGTCTTTTGACCTCCGTATGTGGTCCTCGACGTGTGCATGTCCACACACAAGAGAAACAACTCAAATGGAATAAAGAACTTGACTTTAACCCCCTCAAAGCTGCCCATCTAGAATTCACGGAGAAGGGCAGTAAGTAGTTACAGTGCCTCTAAGTGTCTGTGTGGGATGAGAGCCCAAATCATCCCAAATCACCTTTGGTGTTCTTTCCTTCAGCAAGATTTACTGACTGAGCATCTCCAGGTGCCAGAGACCATCCTGGAATCTACAGAGCAGAACACAAACACACCCTTTCCTCTTACAGCTGATACTGGACTCAGAGGCAAAAGCAGGATGCAGGGTAGATGGAGACACACACTATGTTACCATAGCGCT
>LOEQ01000679.1:130176-162349 GCA_001685075.1 Bramus lutescens | reverse complement strand
GGTGGCTGTCCTGCCAGCGAGGCACAATTGCAGAGCGCCAAGGTTGCAGGCAGCGGCATGGCTTCCAGGCTCTAGATGAAGGCCCCCACCCGCGAGGGCACAGGACTGCCTCACTGCATCTGCTATCACGCAGCCGGTTCCAAAGAGCTAGACATTTGTTGTGACGTAAAGTTGATTACTGTGCTAGGAATTTACCATGTAAATCGGAGGAAACATCGCAAAGCACACGCAGCAGCCCAGGAGAGGCAGACGTTTCCGTGTGGATTCCGTGTTCTAGAAAGTGGGGGCTCTTTCTGCAAAAACAAGGGCTCATTTGAAGCTGTATGTTTTTTAAAACATGATAAGACTTTTCTTTAAGAAAGTGTGAGACACCTTTACTCCAGGACTCAGAAGGCTGAGGCAGGGGGCTATTCATGAACTTGAGGTCAGTCTCAAAAAATAACAGAATAATCTCTCTCTCTCTCTCTCTCTCTCTCTCTCTCCTCTCCTCTCCTCCCCTCTCTTCCTCACCCCATACACAGCAGGGAGGGATTATGAGATACCACAGTTTAATTTTAAATTTAATATATTTTGCTTCTTGTATGTTGAGTGACTATAAATAACAAAATATAGTGAGTCTCAAAAAGCTAAAGTTTTCATCATAATGAAACAAATCCTACAGACATAAACATGTTTCCGTAGATTTAAACCACACACACTGTATCCATGTGTCAGAACCTCACAAGGCCTGCCTTAGCAATTTTCAGGTATCACTATATTGGTTTAAAATTATGTTAAAGGAGCTGGAGAAATGGCTCAGTTAGTAAGAGTATTTAGTGCCCTTTCAAAGGATGAAGCTCTAATTTGAGCACCCACATAGATAGGGTGGCTCTCAAAAAATAAACTGTAATTCCAGCTCCAGAGATCCAACCCCACCTTCTGGTCTCCATGGGCACCTGTACACACACACACACACACACACACACACACACACACACTAAATCAACTTGAATAAATTTTCAAACAAAAATAAACTCTGTCCACCCACTTTCAAAGAAGGATGAAGTGAGATCAAATCCAACACATACAACATACAATTAACAACATCTTTCTCTAAAAGTTAAAAATCAATGGAGAGCATATCTTCTGGCTTTCTCTTTTAGAAAGTGGTTTCTTTCTAGAAGAACATCAGTATGGAAAACACTCTCAAAATGACCACATCATCAAAAAAAAAATCCACATCATGAGAGAAACATGATGAGAAGCTACACACATCTGAAACACTAGGGACAGAATGTGAGACACCAGCAACAAGACAGTGGCAAGATGACTGACAGAAATAACACAGAAGAGAAGTCCCAGAGCCTGCTTTCAGACAACCTCTCCTTGGAGTCTGTGTTTCTGGATGTCTTTGGTATTTGTTTCAATTGGGTTTCCTGACAGAGTATCCTTTTGTAGCCCAGGCTACACCAGAATTCATCATGTATCTGAGGCTAGCTTCAATATGGAAACCTTCCCACCTACCAAGTGTAATTTTGTCATTTCCAACAAGAGACAAATTATCTTTATGATAAGAGACAGCAAGGTACCATGGACATTTGTAGAGAGGGGGAAATAGCCCAAACAACATCATTGAGAGAATTAGAGACATGGGATAGAGAAGTGCTCCCTAGCAGAGAAGTGCTCCCCAGTGTATAGAGAAGTGCTCCCCAGCGGATAGAGAAGTGCTCCCCAGCGGATAGATAGAGAAGTGCTCCCCAGCGGATAGATAGAGAAATGCTCCCCAGCGGACAGAGAAGTGCTCCCCAGCGGATAGATAGAGAAGTGCTCCCCAGCGGATAGAGATGTGCTTCCGATGGTTGTTAGGAGACTCTAACTTCACTCTCAGGATAGAGGCTGCCTCTCCTGTGGTACCTACCTTAGTAAGATGCAATGTGTAAATAATATTTATGAAAGTGTCTCTGTCCTCTTAAAATGGTGAGAAAGCTTACCTTGCTTGGGAGTCCACATAGAACAAGATCTAAAAGTGGCTCTATGGTCAGTGAAGAGAGAGGAAGTTCTCCCACTCTGTCTTCTTGTCCTTGTTTCTAAAGTCAAAAAGAGTTACTAGAGCCAGGTGGTGGGGCAGGTCTTTAATCCTAGGACTCAGGAAGCAGAAGTAGGTGGATCTCTGTGACTCTGAAACTAGCCTGGACTACAGAGTGACTTTCAAGACAGGGTCCAAAGCTACACAGAGAAACCCTGTCTGAAGAAACAAAAGCACTAGAAGGCTATTCTTTAAAATGGTAAATGGTGTTGACATGACTAATAATTTGGAAAAGCACATGTGGAGGGAATGTATCCTCTTCTGAGGAGGAACTCAGGCCTGGACACCCCCAGGGAGGTGAAAACCTGTAGTGATAGTGTCCGCTTATCTCTTCTTCAGTGGAGGGATGCTGACACCTGAACATTCTAACAGTACCTTCTGGGGATGTCACACTTCCTTGTGGCATGACACTGCCCTACTCCCTTGGTGGCCAAATCACACAAATCAGAGGCTGGGGGGCGGGGAAGCGCAGGATGAGAATGCCCAGTGCAGAAAGAAGCCAACCGGGACATGTGCAATGAAGAACTGCCATCTTATCAGCAGACTCCAAAGACATATTAATGTCCAAAAGATCCTTCTAGAAGAATCAACTGAGAAAAACTTCAAGAGAACTACTTTGAAAATAAGAAAGAGAATATGTGGTCATTTTAAGTGGAGACAATTGACCAAAAGTGATACCGTGGACTACAGATAATTCAGTTGGTAAAATCCTTGCCTTGCAACAGGATTATCTGAGTTCAATTTCCAGAATCCACATAAAAAGGGCCAAGCATGATGGAGCATGCCTGCAACCTCAATGTTGGGGAGATAGAGACATGGGAATCTGGGAACTTGCTGGCCAGCCAGCCCACTTTGCAAGTCACAGGCCAGTGAGATTCATTGTCTCCAAAAAACCAAAGTAGATGGCACCTGGAGAATGATGCTCTAGGTTGGCCTTCTGCCTCCGATGAATGTTTGCACATATAGACACACATACATGTACACATGTGTATACCCGAATATATGTGCATACACAAGCACACACACTGGCACACTACAGCTTGTGTGATTTCAACATCCTAGCAAGTCCTCCATGCCTTCATTTTCGTATCCACAAGGATAATAAGGAAACCGCTAAATTCCATTAACATGCAATAACTCTAATAGGACTAAGTACAATATTTCAATATTTCGTGATCCTTAAAATCCCACAAGGAGACTAGCACAGTGGAGATAATTGATCCAATAGCATTCTCCTCATGGGCAGAGCCCGTCAATAACTCAGAACCCAGACTGATAACTGCCTCGGCCTCTGTCCTCCAGGATCGAGAAGGAGTCACTGGAATTACTTTGCGGCTTCAGATAAGTCAGCACGTTACCAGAACCGTATTTCTAATCTTCTAGAACTCTTCAGCTGGAGACCTCCTTCAAACCCAGCAACATCAAAGCCTGCAGTTCAAAGGCCACATCTTGTCTGCCACTCCCCTGACATTGCTGGCTGCCCTGTCCCCCAGAACGAAATGCCCTCTTTATCTAGAAGGAGTTCACGCTGCTATGAACTGGAGTCTGAGGGAGTGAGGTTATTGGTTGCAAATGTTCGAAGGATCCTAATAATTGCAGTTAGGGATCCGTCCCCTCGTGTCACGGAAGTGGGAAGATGGGTCAGACATAATGCATTTGGTTAAGTGTCAAAACTGAAAAGGTACTGTTTTATTTTAAATGCCACGGCCCTGACAGAAGCTGGGGTTACTGGTGCAATGCTCTCTCATTTAGAAATGTATCAGGGACATGCCCTCTGAGGGTCAGGCTTTCATTTGCTGATGTTAATTCTCAGCTGCCTGTTCCTCGTCCTTCATTGTAGCCTGTGTCTTAGCTGGGCACGCTCCTGACTCCCCGCTCCATCCAGACAGTCCATGTAAATAGTGTTTGTGTTAAGGAAGTCATGTTCAGTGTGACTGGAGCACGCAGAAACTGATGTTGATGTCACTTTAGATTAAGCTCTTATTTTAGCAAAGGAGGCAATTGGAGCAGGCAGCTGAGTGGCCGAATGAAATATTCAGCTCATTTCATTTAGAGCTGCCCAGTTCCCATTGTTGATGCTGGCAAGCTGCTTAACCCTGTGGGTGCTGGCCCAGCCGGCTGTGCCATCCACACACACACATGCTGACTTCCTCCACCAGACACTGCCCATTCGTTGTCAGCACAGCCTAGAATCCTCGGGGGAAGAACCCAGGAGGCGGTCCACCAGATGCATTTCCTGAACTCCTGTCCATTTCTGAGACCAGGAAGGCTGCTTCAGAAGGAATGTGTCTGAGAGCTGACTGCATTTCTTGATGCCCTTCAAAGATGGGTGGGCCAGGAAGATGCCCTTATGATAAGTGTGAACTGTTTGAAGGTAAAATGTACCCACAGGAGGGAGGAACTGGATTTCACTCTCCAAATCACTTCACACACAGCTCTGCAGGAGCTTGAAATTAGCTGAGGGCCCTCACCCCAGGACAAACCCACCTTCCTAGTCACATACACTTGGAGCTTAAGCTTGTTATCTGGGAAGCTTGGGTGAATGAAACTTTTGAAGCATGTTCTGTCTCTTTCCTAAAGATGTCATTAATTAACCCTTACCATGTCAAAAGTCTGGATACTTTGTCCAATATCTGTTTACCTGCTTAGAGCTGCAGAGCATTCTGCCATTATTTACCATGATCAGAAAGACTTTTGAGTTCCAGGAACCTGGTGAGATGGCTCATCAGTCAAGAACATTTGTCACTCTTACAGAGGACCAGGGTTCAATTCCTAGCACCCACATGCTGGCTCACAGTCTCCTGTAACTCTCATTCCAGATGATAAATGGCCTTCTTCTGACCTCGGAGGGCACCAGGCACACATGTGCTGCATAGACATAAATGCAGGCAAAACACTCATACATGTAAAATAATAAATAACATGTAGCAAGAATTCTAATTGGTATTAACAATAAACACTCAGAGCCAGCTAATAAGGGGTGAAAGTTGAAAGATCAGAGAAGCAGAGCAGCCAGCCACTAGATCTTACCTCTACGAAATCATCAGACTGAATGGGGTATCCTGTCTCCATGAACCCTCAGACTGAATGGGGTATCCCGTCTCCATGAATTCTTCTCTGCCTGGTCATTTCACTTCTAGTGCTGGGATTAAAGGGGTGTGCCACCACAGTTTGGCTCTGTTTCACTTTTAGACAGATTCAATCTCCTGTAGTCCAGAGTAGCCTTGTACTCACAGAGATCCATCTGTCTCTGTCTCCTGAGCCCTGGGATTAACGGGGTGTGCCACCACCACTCAGCTTCTATGGCTAACTAGTGTGGCTGCTCCGCACTCTGATCTTGAGGTAAGCTTTATTTGTTAGATCACAAACAAAATATCACCACAATAATAAATAAATCTAAAAGACTATTTGAAAGGACTTCTGAGTTCTAAATTTGTTTGCTTTTCTGTTCTCTTCCTACCCTTCCTCCCTCCCACCTTTCTCATCCTCTCTTCTCTCAATTCGTCCTCCTCCCTTTCCCTGTCTCACCCTCCCACCATTTTTCTTCCTTACCCCATTTCCTCCTGCCTCATTCTTGCCCATCTTCCTGTCCCTTATCCCCATGCTTCTTTCTTCCCCCTCTCCCTCTCTTCCTTTCTTTCTCTATCTCTACCTCCTTCCTTCCCTGCCTGCCTTTCTCTCTCTTTCCTTTCCTCCTCTTCCTGACAAATCCAACGAGGAAATGGGACCCAGAGGAGTGACAGTGAATTACTTCCATATATCAGATTCTCCAACTGACTATTTCAAGTCTGTGTCAAAGTACAGGAATTTAGAGAAATTCTATTTGGGTACTATCTGTCAAAGAAGGAAAATGTCATGATATATTAATCACAGTATAAAATGCAGTTGTCATTGGATTCTTGAAAGACCTCGGATGTAGGCTAGGTGCTGACAAGGCTCAATTGTCACCAATGATGTGGCAAGCGAAAGGCAAAGGGTGTGGCACAGAGCCTTTAGGTCACTGAGGTCCCCACTCAAAGGGGATGCGGAGGCCCTGCTCTTTTCCTGTTTTCCCATGGCTCGGGATATTTCAAACCTAGTTTCTTTCTCAGCACCCATATTCATGAGGAGTCATTGGCCAAGGACACATTCATGGGACCATATGACCTCCAGCCTCATGTGTGTGGCACAATGCTAGGGAGTTGGCAAGGTAGGCAGATACCAGCAGCATCTTCACAAAAGGAAGTATTTACGAATCACAAAAATACACCTGATTCAACTTAAGAGAACCTGGACTTCTAGTGTTAGCCTCGATTTGATGGGTACTCCCTAAAAGATAAGTACAGCTGGCCTTCCCAAGGCAACCATGGCCCTCAGTAGATTGCCTGGAGTTTATTTGGAGGCCCAGGAAAAATGTTAATATAAGTGAAGGACTCTGAAATTCCATTTCATCTCTGGAGAAAAAATATTACCTCAACAGCCTAGCTTGGTGACACACAAGTTAACTCAGTACTATGGAAGGTAGGCACGCATTCAGAAGGCCAAAGACCACCTTAGCCACACAACGTGTTCAAATCCAGTCTGAGCTACATGAAACATGGTCTTAAGAAACAATCCAAGGAAAAAAGGATATTATTTGTCTGGTTAAGTCATCTGCTCTACCAGTAATCATCATGTATTTATTAATAATAACAAGTATGGAAAATTTTAGTTACAAATGCTATAGATTGTCGCTCAAAGACAATTGTACCCAGGCCTTGGTCACCAGCCTGGCACTATAGGGTAAGATTAGAAAATGTAAGAGGTAAGGCTTAGGAGGAGGACGTAGGTGAGTAGGGAGTGATGTGGACTGAGGATTCTGGTCTCTTTTTCATTTCTGCTTTTCAGACACGAGATGAATAGCTGTGCACACCACACACCCAACCATGATGTTCTATGTCACTCTAAACTCAAAGCAACAAGACCAGGGACCACGGCTGACCCCAGAGCTGTCAATCAAGCACACCCTCCCCCTTCATCAGCTGGTGGTGTGGTGTGTGCTGCAGTAAGAGAGAACAACCCCAAGCCTGGGCATCCAGCTGACATTTGATGGTAATCGGTGTTTGAAACAAATTTTGTTTGTGGAATCAAGAAATGTAGTAGAAATCTACAAGGAAGTGTAAACGCCTGCTACATCTAAAATGCAAACAAAGGGCAGAAGTAAAATTGTAAAAAAGTCACACATTTCATCAGCTAAAGAAATGGTCTGAGGGTGGAGGAGAACACACATTGTGGTCATTTTGGATGGGCAACTGCCAAGAAGACTAATGGAAATATAAATTTGGGACACTATTTGTCAAAGTGTTCGTAGAAGTAAGCAAAACAGAGAAACAAACCAGAAATTAACTGTGGTGCAATTTTCTCTTGTGCCTATTCTGACTGAGCAAAAAAAAGGCTTTTAATAATACACTGTCTTAAAAATATGCATCACTTATGTTATATATAGAATTATAGATATAGATATGGAGAATATTCAGCATCATGCTGTCCATTAAACAAAAGGCAGGTCAAAATGATCTATAAGAAAAGAGTTAAGGAAGGTTTGCAATGCAAAGTACAACACCAAATTGAATCAATCATGTGTTAATTATATTTGAATAGGCAGTAGAAAGGGAACCAATCTTTGCATCATATTGTACTCAGTCAGTCATTGGTCTTATGAAATCTAATCCAGAAGACTGGGCACGGTGGTCACACCAGTAATGCCAGCATTCTAGAAGTAGAGGCAAGGATATCACTGCAAGTTTAAAGCCAGTCTTGTCTATATGATGAGTTCCATGTCAGCCAAGACTACGTAATGTGATGGTGTCTCAGCAAGGAAAGGGTAGTGGAGGGAAGAGAAGGACCAGAGAGGGAAAGAGGGAAAAGGAGAGGGAAAAATAAATCTAATTCATGTACCAGAATGCTCATGAAAACAGCTAAATTTATTAAAAATTTTGATAGACTTCTCAAAATTCTGTTCATTAGTCGTCTGAAGAAAAATGAAGTCTTAGATTTAGGGATCAAATTCTTGAAACGTTCAAGACAGAAGAGTGGATCTCTGAAGTGGGGGAAAGGACTCACATGTTTCTTTACGTTTCAGTTGGCTTTCTAGTCCATCTCCAGTCTTTCAATTCACCCTCTGTTTCTCTCTTCAAGCCACAGAAATTGAATGGCTTAGCCAGGGAACGATTATATTTGAATATCAAAATGTTAAGACTTGAAAGACTTGGAGGGAGGGTGGCAGAAAATTAAGAGTTTTCAAGTCTCTCTCTCTCTCTCTCTCTCTCTCTCTCTCTCCTTCTCTGTCAATAGTGAATATGAAGAAAAACCACAAACCCCTCAAGATTAGCAGAAGCAGAAAAATGCATCCATAGTTGGCTTCCTGTGGACACAGGAGTTTTGCCTGCTCAAGGCACATGCATGTGACCCAGCACTGGGTGGCGGAGGCAGGAGGCCATTCTGGTCTACATAGCAAGTCCTAAGCCCACCGGTGCTACATAATGAGACTCTCCAGGAAAAGAAATCTTCGCCCTCTCCCCACAGAGCCAATCGGCATCTGTCCAGTCCTCTGCACCCAAAAAGAGGAATGCTTCCACAAGGGGTGTTGCTAGGTAGATCCTAAGATCTGTTATCAGGGCAGAGCGATCCCACGGCCCCAGCTACACACATTATACACAAAGAGCACACATGTGTATGTGTGTACATGCACACACATTTTGATAAGTGCTTAACATGTTGCAGATTCCCAAGTGGATTCAAATAAAGTCTTCAATAGAACATAAACTCATTAGACAGTGTTTTAAAAAAGCAACTGCTCTTTGGATTTCAACATCCATGAGGATCCGCCTGGTAAAGGCTTGGTCTCCACCACAGCAGTGTGCCTTGGGGGTGGAGTCTATATTATTGGTGACATGTCTTTGAGGCATGGCAGGACCCAAGTCCCTTCTTCTTGCTTTCTTTCACATCCTGGCCGTGAGTGGAGTGATTGTGCTCCACCATTGGCCCCCGAATGCTGTCCAGAGATCCACCTGACCATGAATAAGATCCTTCAAGATGGCAAGCAAAAATAACCCTTTTATTCCTGGAATATGTTTCAAATATTTATCACAATAATGGCAATAGGAAAGCTCAGCAGGCCAGTGACTCACACAGATCCTCACCGGAAACAAAGTGTGGCCAGTGATGACCTTCAAATAGCTCACTTTGTGTCAAATATGAACAGCTTGAATATCTCCCATCAATTTGAACTTGTGGAACCAACCTGATGACAGAGACACAAACCTCTAAGATCCTTCCTTGAGATCCAGTTTTTCTTATGAGTGGACATTTGGCATAAAATTCAACTATTATTATGATTGGGGTATGTCAAAGTTTGTGCAAATTATCATTCATTTTTACTTACACAATATCTTACCCTTGCCCTCTGCATTCATCACAGATATGCTCTAGCCTTTTCAGAAGAAATTTGTCAGCCCTAGATCTGAACAACCTGACGCTCAGGTATTTCTACCTCTGTACCCGGTGTATGTGTAAGCATGTCAGGCATGTGACATCACTATCAGCATAAAAGATTTACAACTGGCTTCCAATGCTTCCTAAATCACTCTTAGGAAGATAGCACAATAAATGAGCCCCACTGGATCCCATGGGAGAACACAGTAATGGATGGCATCCATCTTGCTCCAGATTAAAATGAAAAGGGGGTTACTTTACCAAGCAATTTATCTTGAAAAAATAAAAGTACTTTAACATAGTAATTTATCTATAAGATACTAAAATTATAATGTTCAATGCTGGTGGGTATATGGAAAAGGAAACTTGCTTCCACCTGTACTGTAACATGGTTAAATGGCACAGATTAATCTGGAAAGCAATGTGGTAACAGATAACACAATCATTTGAAATATCAATCCGCTTTGACAGGGTCGGTCCACCTCTATGAATTCAAATATAAACACACAAACACACAGACATATACATACACAAACCCATGGACAAATGCACACACAAACATATACATGCACAAACACACATGAAAACAAACACATGGACACACACATATATACACACAAACACATGGACAGATGGACACACACAGACATACACACACAAACATGTATGGAAACAAACATACACATACACAAGATATCCGATAAAAAGCTCATGTTCCTAACCTCTTTGCCTCTCCCTTCAGTAAGAGAATCCTTACTTAGCCCATGTTCTTCTGCTGTGCCAATATAAGCAATCCACCCCTCAGGCTCTGCACCTCCTCCGTTCCTTTGTTACAATACTGTCTGAAGCAACTGCCATTATGACAGTCTCACTTTGGGGCTGTATCTATCGCCATGAAGCCTGACACTTACAGCTTGGAGGAAAAGAAAAGAAAACGCAGATCTGTGAGCAGGAAATGTGTTGGGGCACACCATGTCGCTCTGTATGAACAGAGATTTAGCACAGGGCAATAAAGCAAGAGAAAGCACTAGGAACAACCGAAGATGTAAACTTGGTGGGAGGGACTCACGAGGGCCTAGCTGAGGAGCTGCTCGCACTTCATGGCTTCTGAGGGAGTCAGTTTTCCTCAGTGTTGTAGCCACAGGTGCGCTGCCCACCCGTGTTCCTGCAAACAACCCACATGAAACTCAACCATTCAGGTTGTTTTTTTGTTTTTTGTTTTAAAGACATGGTCTGGAGACCATGTTAAGAAGGGCTCCAGAGTGAGTGAACAGGAGGGGAGAAGAGAAGGGGAACTTTGGAAGCGACTGTGATCAAATCTCGGCATGCATGGAATTGACAAAGACGACATTTTTAAACATTTTAAGACTTGGTTCCTACAAAGTTGACTTTAAGATAGCACGTGAATGAGCATGCTTTACAGTGAGGCCTGTGTGAGCCTCGCTTGCGTGAGCTGCTGTCAGCTGCTTGGTGGACCTAGCTCCCTGATAAGCTCTTAGTTCTGAAGTTTGTCACTTCTGAGCTCTCTGTCCAATCACATTGCTGCACATTATTATTGTTTTATAAAATAAAACTCCAAACATATTCCTTCCCTGTTTGAAAACCGCCCTTGCCAATGAACTAACTGGCACAGGTAGTGACTTCCCCTCCATCTCCTCCTCCAATCATGTTTTCTGTTGTTCCAGGTCCTCCTGTGACGTCACCCTACCTCCTCCTCCAATCACATTCTCTGGTGTTCCAGGTCCTCCCATGAAGTCACCCCACCTCCTCCTCCAATCACATTCTCTGGTGTTTCAGGTCCTCCCATGACATTACCCCACCTCCTCCTCCAATCACATTCTCTGGTGTTTCAGGTCCTCCCATGACGTCACCCCACCTCTTTTTCCAATCATGTTCTCTGTTGTTTCTGACACACTCTTTTAGTCACAACTCCTTGTCATGTTATTTTCATCTTTCTATACCTTAGCAGAAGTCTTTCTCTCTAGTTGAAGTGGATCCTCTCCTTGTTTCTGGCTAACAGCTTTCTAGTTGAGTTCCTATCCCAACCTTGTAGATTTCCTCAAACCAGACAATGTAGTTAATAGCACTTGTGGGCTACTTTCCCACTGAGGTGTTTCTTTCCCTGTGTGTTTCCCTGATGAAGGACAGTTTCTTGGGGGTAGGGACTTTAAGTATCATGAGTCCTCACTGGGTGAGAGCTCAGCATTTCTCCATTGAATGACAAGGTGAAAAAGGAGATGTAAATGCTTTGCTTTATTTGGCCATGGCAATGTGTTCTGAGAAACACATCATAAGACGACTGGATTCTTGGGCCCACAAGGAGGAATGCTCCATACACACCCCAGGGGTTCAGGTCGAGCAGGCCCTCATTGGGGTCAAGAAATGAAGTCAGGGTGAGGAGGCAGCTCGATGGGTAAACTGCTTGGTGAGAAGCGAGAGGACTGAGCTTGAATACCCAACACCCATGCAAAACATGGGCTCAGTGGTATGCATCTGTGACCCTGGTACAGGGGCTTGTTGGCTAGCAAGCCAGTTCAGGCAATCAGTGAACGCCAGGTTTAGTGAGAGGCGCTTTGTCAAAAGTAAGGTATGGATGGATAGAGGAAGACACGGGACGTACATCTGGCCTCCATATATGTGTACACGGGCACACATTTTCCTCTCCCCTCTCCCTCCCTCCATCCCTCCTTTTCTCTCTCTCTCTCTCTCGCTCTCTGGAGGGGATACGGTAAATACAGGATGCTGGGACCTCTAGCTCACATTGTACAGTAGTCTTTATCATATACAACTTTTATGCACACAGGGGCTGAGATGTAGCTCAGTCAGTAAAGTGTTTGCTGTGCACACACAAAGTCGTGGGCTCAGTTCTCAATGTGACATAATGTGGTGGCCTGGGGCACACCTGTAATCCCATGACTCTGAAGTGGAGACAGGAGGGCCAGGAATTCAAGGTCATCCTGGCTGGCATTCATAGACAACCTGAGCTATATGACATTCTATCTCAAAATAATAATGATAATAATAATGAAAACAATATTTAATAGAGTATGCTACTTATAAAACAGTAGGAGAATTTAAAAGCCAATGGACTCAGAGCTGATTATGCTGACCAAGCATCCCACACACTACACTTTGGCTGAGCTGCTCCAGCTTCAGGTTTGCTCACAGAGGCAGGGGTGCACCAGGAGCCACAGTCTGTGCTGTCACACCGGGGCCACCGAGGTACCATTAGGAGATGGGATTCTTCAGCCAGCACAGCCCTGTACACACTCACTCATGAGGTCATCTCCACATACCACGCCTGTTCCTCAACAATCCCACACCAGGCTGGAAGTAGACCCTGGCAGTGAGCCCTGGCCTGGCATGATGCGGTCCTTTAGATTCAATACTCAGGAGAAAGAAGTGGGGAGGTGGGCCCTGATAACTCAGGTAAAGCCTGGTTATTTCCGTCAGGCAGTTCTTTAGTTTGGCTCTAGCGTCACACATAGATCACGTTGGTCTTGAACTTGCTATGCTGAAGAAGACCTTGAACTCCGATCCTTTGGCCTTCACTTCCCATGTGCTGAGATCACAGGCATAGACTCCATGCCTGGCTCCACCAGTGGGACTTTTTAAAAAGATTCATTGGTTTTATTATTTCATGAGTACAACTATTTAGCCTGTATATATGTATGTGCATCGCATCCATGCTTGGAACCTCTGGCATTCAGAAGAGGGTGTCAGATCCCCCGGGACTAGAGTTACAGATGGCACTGAGCTCCAAATGGGTACTGGGAATTTAACTAGGACCCTCTGCAAGAGCACCAAGTCCTCTTAAGCACTGAGGCATCTCTTTAGTTTCCTAGCCAGATTTTTCAGCCCTATTTTTCAGTCCTTATGTAAAAGTATTTGTGGATGGCTGTATTTGATTTATAATAAGACATTTGATTTATAATATTCTTGTAACTGGCTCTAATTTTCATGAGCTCTCCCACTCAGCCTCTTAAAACCCACACACCTGCACCAGGCTTATTCACAGGTCCGGCAGTGGACTTTGCTTGAAATCATGTACACCATTAGCTAAACTTCCCTAATGCCATCTCATTAAAATGAACTTTTAAAGGAACATTTCACACTAGAGGTATAGCTGAGCATATGAGCATCCATTAGAATAATCTTACCATGGACATATCTGACAGCATATACATCAGGTCTAACTAAAGAGATGATAAAGAAAAAAATTGCCACCTGGAAAAAGGGGGTGACAGATATTTCCAGACTCTGATTTTGCGTCAGGCTTGGGTTTTTAAGTCACTGTGGTCAGTCTCATCTCCTACTCGGGAGACAATAAAACTGGGTTAGGAAAGGGAAACATTCACAATGACCTGAGAGTTTCAAACAGTATCCCTGGTGAAGTTCAACACAGTTCACCCTTTTCCAGGGAAGCCATTAGTTATTCCGATTATGCTGTAAGTCCCTTGAAGGGACTTCAAGCAAACAGTTTATCTTTATTCTTTTGTATGTTTTTACCATGTTGCTCTATTATGCTCTGTTTAGATATGCCTCTTGTGACAGAGACCACACACACAGCCTAATTAAACAGGGATACAGGTCAGGGGGACCCTCAAATTGAAACTCCCGGACACCTAATCTGTTTGGTGAGTTCAGGTATGAATCCGTCTTCCTGTCAAGAGGATGACATCAGCTTGGACCACAGGCTCTGCAGGATTGTGATGCTCGGGTCACACAGGAGGGGCACACGTTCATGTTTGTGTGAGAGCTACTTCTGAGTGGACTATGGCTGTTTGAAAAGAATGACACTCTCCCTGTTCCACAAGGGCCAGTATCTCTGTTCTGTGACTTCAAGGTTGTGTGACTGTCTGAAATCATTCAGCCTCCTTGAGTCCTAGCCCTCCAGGCTGAAGAGTGTCTGCCTCAAAACAGAGATGATCAAATTCTTTCTCTTTATAGTTATGTGTTTATATGGGGGTGGCACACATGTGTCATGATGCATGTGTGAAGGTCATAGGGCATCTTCTTCCTCCACATGGGCTTCAGGGTTGGAAGCGAAGGAGTCAGGCTTGGCTCAAGCACCTGTATTAGTCGCTCAGGCTAGTCATCTTGCTGGCCTGGGGTGTTCTATCCCTAGTATCCTGGAATGCGACCTCCTCGTCTTGCTCAATGTCATCCATTAAAATGAGGTCATTCATGTGGGTGGTTATCTAAAAGAATAAAACAGATGGAACTGGGCATGCAAGGGGGTGCACATCTTTAATCCCAGCACTCAGAAGGCAGAGGCAGGTGGATCTCTGAGTTCAAGACTAACCTGATCTACAGAGCAAGTCCCAGGATGGCCAGGGCTACACAGCAAAAAACTGTCTTTAAAAAAAAATAGCAAACAAACAAAGAAGGGGAATGTGGACAGCGTGACAGACGAGTAACATTAACTTTCTGTCACTGTGACCAAGCATGTGAGGTGAATACTGCCCATCAAGGAAAAGAGCAAGTGTGGATCTTCTTCCTAGACGTGAGTCCAGGGTCACTGGCCCCACCAGTCTGATGCCCATGATGCATCATGGCTGAAGCATGAGGTGAAATAAAGCTGCTCACAGTATGAGTCAGGAAGCAAAGAGAGGCAGGCGGAACTGCTGGGTGAGAAGGCAGAGTGGATTGTGGAGGCACCCATGACCCCGCAACCTAAAGATCTGATGCCAGCTCTGACCTCCTTGCTCTACTTGTCTCACACTGGCACACCCAGGGGGGTCATGCTTTTGCTATGTGGGTATTCAGAGGATACTTATCCAAACCCCAGAACATGCTTGGGAAGGAACAATGTAGGAGACACAGAGAAAAGATGCCCCTTTGTGCCAAGGAGAGAAGGTGGATATGGCACCTTTCCTCAAAGCCTTCAGAAAGACCCAACCTTGTAGTATTGCTGTGAGCATCAGAGACTCCAAGACAATAAACTCCTGCTGTTTGAAGGCCACCTATGAGGGTCTATTCCTGGGAGTGTCCTCTCAAACATCTTCAACAGTAAGCCCTTAGTATCAAATGTGTGGAGCTGTTATAACCATATGGGAAGAGCCCAATGAGCAAAAGCTTATTTCTTTTTCATATGGAACAGAACGCTGAAAATATTTGGCCTTATTTCCACAAGTGTGACTTCTTTCCCCTTGGCAATCATTGGAATGATTACACCTTGAACTTCCATCAGTGGGAAAATATCCACAGAGCAGAAATCATGGGGAGGGAAGAACCAGTCATGTGATTCTGAGTACCAAAAGCTCAGTGTCCCCTGGGAAACTAGAATGGTTCCCATACACAGACGTGGGCTTGGAAGAGACCCTTGTACTGGTGACCTAACTAACGAGGAGAGACTGGCCCCTCTGCATGAAAATTTCAGTGTTGTTAAGAGAGGCGTGACTATTGGGCAGATCAGGAAGTATTGAGAGGGCAGGACAGCTGCCATCTTAATGTCCTTCACTCTTACAAACAAGCTTTCTCCTACCTCTACTTTCCTTATCTGGGGTAGAGTGACCAGATCTTAGACTAGAAGATTCGACTGAGGCACCTTTAGCTTTGAAAGAAACTGAGGAGGAGTTAGATGGTTTTAATCTTTAACAGGGAGGTTTCACGACTCAATGGGATGCTGAACAAACCTCTTGCCCTGTGAGAATCAACTATGAAACAAATATGACTAGAAGTTTCCAGAAGGCCTACCAGGCTCTATGCCCCTAGGTTCAGAAGACTCAATGGAATAGAGACTGGCTTATAATGGTGGAATTCTGGAAGCCAAGAGGGTTGGGAGAGGAATAGGTCTGGAATCTGAGGACAAACATGTTCCCCTTCCTCATGCAGACCAATAAGATGCATACTTCATGGGCATGTCAGCTAAAGAGCAGCTCAAGAAAACTGATGGATGGATTCATCCATGTGACACTGTTGAACTCCACAGAGAATGAACTACATGAGAAACGGGCTGAGCAGGCAGGGGACTTTGAAGGAGAAGCCATGCTCAAGTTGAGACAGTTGAAGCCAGATAGATCTAGTAAGGGAAATACACAAATCCTCCTAAAGGTACTTAAATAACTACCAGAACTACAAAGCACACCTAACTTAACAGAGCCCCAGGTCATGTGAGAGAGTTCCCCAGGTGTTTTCCATTATTCTTTTCCATGTTCTAACCCTTTAGAGTTCAGCTACAGCAGCCCGTATCTCAAGGAGCATGTGAGTGGTAAAGGAACAAGCCAACAACAACGATGACAACAACAACCAAAACAAGTCACGAAGGTTCCTCCCCACTGTGAGTTCCATGGAAATGAGCCCCCTGGTAAGACAAGAGAGACTGTTTGCTGTTAACTTTGAAGCTGTGGGTGTGGCCTGAGGGGCTGTGTACACCTGATGTACAGCTTCTGGCTGGAGATTAGAAGTCTCCAGAAAAGATTTTTTTTTATCTCCAAGTGAGCCTATAAGGTCTGGAGCCTGATTAAGAACTAAATTTGACCCAGAGATAAAATATAAAAACGGTGATTAATTTATTTCTGTGCTGAGTACTTTTATGTCAACTTGCCACAAGCTAAAGTCATCTGAGAGGAGGGAATCTCGATAAGAGAATGCCCCAATGATGTCAGGCTATATGCACATCTGTAGGGCATTTTCTTAGTGATTGATGTGCGAGGGCCCAGCCCATTGTGGGTGGCACCATCCCTGAGCTAGCGGTCCTAGATTCTATAAGAAAGTAGGCTGAACAAGCCATGGGAGCAAGCCAGTGAGCAGTACCCCTCCATGGTCTCTAAATTGCCTCCTGTCTACAGGTTCCATCCCTGCTTGAGTTGCTGTCCTACTTTTTTTGATGATTGACTGTGATGTGGAAATGTAAGCTGAATTGACCCTTTCCTTCCCAGTTGCTTTGGTCATGGTATTTTATCACAGTTGTAGTAACCTGACCTAAGACAATTTCCATGCTGGGCTTGTTCAAAATATGCTACAGGGTGAAACTGTTATGGCGAAATAAAGAAAGGAGAGAACTAACTGGGAAGGGTGAAGTTTAGATCTTAGAAATGATCTAACATACTATCTTAGAAATGGCAAGATGGTAGGGTCTAACTGTGTCATAGAATAACAGAAGCCATGGAGCAAGCACTGTGCTTCAGGGTGACAGTGGAAAAGTCAGGTTGTTTTCTGCCACCTCACAAGATTTCTTCCAGTCATCATGATTGACAGATGGCTCCAAGATGTGCGTGGAACGTATAAGAGACCTGCAGAAGTCTCTTGAAAGTAGATCGTAGTGTGGGATCGTAGCTGGGGATAAAATGCAGTGATTGACACTTGCATAGCATCTTAGAATGTATGAGGTCCTGAGTTCCACTGAAACACTGCAAAAATGATGGAGGAGGAGGAGAAAGAAGAAAAGGAAGAAGACAACATAAAGATGACCAATAAAGGCGCCACTGAGCAATAATTCACACACGCTCAACCAGGGGTAGGAGCATGGGCTATAACTAATGGAACCGACAGCTAGAGGTTCATGCCTCGAGAACTCAAGCCCAAACAGCTTCATTGGGAACCTAGATGCACCCACATCACTGCTTCTATGGCTAAATGAAAGATTTCCATGGATATATGAATAAGTCATACCTGCCACATGTGGGAGGCTTGTCCAAGACTTCTAAGAATCCTCCGGAAATAGATCTTGGCACCACAGCAGGTTAGAGTATCTGGAAGAGAATTAGAGTAAGATCCTTTAGAGTCATGGTCTATGAAGACGGAGTTATGGCTGTGAAAACTTAGGTGTTTAGGGAAATGTTGGAAGGCAATCAACTGCACGTGGCAGAGCAATATATTGAAAAATCTACATGCACAGAGTCCTCAGTAAAAAGGAAAAATACAGCAATCACATTGCTTATTTTCAACAATTGCATTGTTTGTTTCAAATAAAATGCTCCAAATAAAAGAAAACCCAGGATAGAGAAGCTTCCTGGGGGGCCTTGATGTTCCTGTCTACTGTGTGGTTTATGTATGGAATGTCCCCCATAGGCTTTTATGTGTTTGGACACTTGGTCCCCAGCTCATAGTGCCCAGTTAGAAGGTTGTGGAGCCTCTCTGGAGAGAGCCGGTCGATGGGAATGGACCTTGAAGTATTTTAGCCCAGACCTACTTCCTGTCTGCTGATTGTGGATGGCTGATACAATATGACCAGCTCCCACTCAGTCCTGATGCTGCCTTCTCAGCAAGGATGGACTGAACCCCTCCTGAATCACTTCTTAAGAAAGATTTGTGGGCATTAAGGGAAAAAGCACTGACTATGTACCCAAGATGCTGAATGTTTCAGACTTTCACATCTGTTTCTGATGAGAGAAGAAAAATAAACAGAGGAAAGGGACAGATCTTGATGGGAAGGAACATCACTGCTGCTGGAAAGCTGACAGACGTCTTTAATGAGGTTACATTTGAGCAGAGGATTGACCAAAGTGAAGGATCCAGGCAGAGGGGGCTGCTCTCTAGACAGGGAACAACAGGAACAAAGGCCCTGTGGTTAGAACTGACAAGCATGTCTAGCAAAAGCCTACACAAAACAGGTCAAGAGAGAGAGAGGCAGTGGGCAAGTGATTCTGGACAGGTTATTGTCCTCTTCCATTATCATGGTGGGCCTGGCCATTTTCTTTCCAATTTTCTCATTTTTCCACTTATCTTGCCCTTTGGCTACTCAGCACACAGGCATTCGGGATTACCTGAAAACATTATAACATATGTCATCCTCTAAACCTGTGATTTAATTCGCTTTGAAGATTACTGCTTTTGTGTTCATTCAATGACTCTCATTTCCCACTAATTTTTGTGATACAACTTTTCATCCATTTGCTTTCCAATCTGCACATATTATTTGATTCAACAATTGCTTTTCTGTTGTTCTGTTTGTTCTTTAGATGAGGTTTTAGAACACCGAAACTTCCTGACCTAGCAGCTGACCTATGGAGCCCAGGTCGACCTTGAACCCATAGCAACCCTCTGCCTCTGCCTTCCTGGACACTGGGATTAAGGATAAGGATCACCACACCCAAATGAACAGTTTCTTATACATAGATTCACTTTGATCCTGTTTTGCGGTCTGACAATGTATATTTTAATTGCTGCATTTAGACCATTTACATTTAATGTGTTTATTACTTTAAATTTGCATTTCTCTTCACTTCTTCCTTGATTTCTCACTTCTGTTTTCTTCCTGCCTTCAATTTTTATTTCTCAGTTTTGACTTCATTTTAATGCTCATAAATTGTGGGGCTTTTTTAGCCACTCATTTCTTCCCTAGTGGTTTCTCTAGGCATATAGTATTATAGATATATAACATCATGTTAAGCTAATCTCACCATTTTACCAATTTGAATGAAGTATGGTATGAGTCAATGAGATATACTTTATCGAATAATTCTGAAAACTGGTAGAGGTGGTAAGTGAAGAATCCGAATGTCTAGACAAATGTAACTATGTGTAACGTTATCTTACTTTCATTCTACCATATAGAACAAAAGCACAAATCCAAAAGACAGATGAAAGAAATGAAGGGTAAAAATTCGAACTGATCCAAAACATCAAGTTATCTGTCATTTGATTCATACCAGTGAGGCAGTTTTTAAAGAGACTGAGATCATTAAGTCTCAAAAAGTCTTTGAAACTCTAAACAAAAATTTCCACATAGTCTGTTTATCATGCCATGAACTATCAACAACCCATAGCCTGCTAGGAATATGAGGAGGCTTATCAATTACCCTTATCAACAACCAACTGAAGACGCAGAAAGCTAACTTCCCAAGGTCAAGATGAGTCAACTGTAGAGCTGAGCTAGAACCAGGGTCTAATGGCACTGAGCTACACTGAGAGAGGAAAAAAATATTAACTTTTCTCTCCAGTGTGTTAGCAGTCTGCTTGGCATTCAATTACACTTCATTTCCTTAAGAGAGGCAAAATAAGAACACAGCAGATGGACTACCCCCAGTCATCTGCATTGGAACAGAACCAGGAAACCAGGGCTGAAATGTACCCACTTGCCAAGAGTAGCAATAGATGACAAATAGATGGCCTGATCATCAATACTTCAGAGACGACCCCGGGAGGGTTTCAAAAACGAAATTGTGAATCTACATCCTCTGTACAGGTGAGACATTTCCCCATCTATCCAGGCAACCGCAGAATTGGAAATTGGATGGACAGGACCTTTATTCCAGTGGACAGTTTTACTTGTTTTAGATATAAAAACATTGAATGTGTGCAAAAAGACATTGTCCTCAATTCCCAAAACATTTTCTCTGTTCCCTGATTCACTCTAGGAAGAACCAGACCTCTAGTGTAGAGCTCTGAGTGACAGACTTTCCCTTTTAGTCATGAAATCCTCTCTGATCCAAGCAGGGAAAAAAATTCTTGCTCATCTTCCATTTCTATTCACAGTCGGATACTATAATTAAATAATAGAGTTTCATTTACTTGGGCTCAAATCCATTAGGATTTTTTTCTTATTTCCACTCATCTCTTTCCTCTGAAATGTATCCTGGTATTATTTTCATCCCTGAGCACACACATACAGATCTGTGAATCTATAATGAGCTATTCCTGGTTTTAGCATAGCTTTATATCTGATGAAATGCCTAAATTACCTCCACCTAGATGCTGTCTAAATATGAACAAATACTCGGTTCACACTGGAGAAAATATCAGCATTCACCTGCTAAGATCCCACCCATGAACATGCATTGCTCTCTCCTGGGAAAAATATGGTTCACAAGCTAACATGGGTTCCTTGCAATGCTATCCCCAAAGGGTTGGATGTGAGAATGCCCTGGTGTTCCAGACCAGTGTGCTATAACAGTATCATGCAGCATCACGGACAGACAGAGCCTAGGGCCTTCCCCTCATCTAACAGGGACTGTGGTGACAAATATCTATTTTCCCAGGAACAGTAAAACAGAATTCCAGTAGGGAAGTCCGGGAATGGGAAGGAACTGGAGGGCTACAGCCGGCATACCCTACGGAAGCACCTGGGTGGAGCTGAGGGTGCATAGCTACCCAGCACAGGAACTAGACAGGACTGCTATGGTCCTAGATGCTTTTACCAGAAGACCCCTGCAGAACATATAACACCCTGCCCAGCACTATGCTGCTACTGTGCACCTCCTAAACCCCTGTCCCTATCACTGTCACCCTAGGTCTTTCCTCTCCAGCTTTCTCCCAGCATCCCCAGCACTCTCCAAGCAGCTACCCTAGAAGCATTTCAACAACAGCTACAAATTCTATTTCTTCCATTTTTCTTCTTTTTGGCCTCCTGGGGTTGGGGTAAGAAATAGAAAGACCAGAAATGCCCAACTGTGACACCAAAGACCATCAAAAGAGCTGATGAAAGCTCACTCCGCTCTCATCAGTCAGCTGGGTATGTCCCCTGCTCAGTAAGAAGCGAGATATACCCTCTGCCAACAGCCATGGACTAGAGATGAGATGGGACTTCACTAGGTAAAAAGCCAGTAGGGAGGGCAGACCCAGTTTCTTCAACACTGTAAACTGGTCTTGAGAAGACAGGCTACTGATCCATTTCTTTCCGTGTTAATGGACCACAGTCTGTCTCCTTTCCAGCCATCATACCACACTGGATCAAGGGAAACTACCACAGGCAGCTAGTTGACTTAGACACCATAACGTATTCTAATGGCTTTTAGCACACAAATCCATTGTTCCTGGTTACAGAAAACCCTCTAGAAAAACATCAAATTCTATATTCTAAATCAAAAGGAAAGCCCAGGTTAACTCCCACGCTTTCCGTTAAGGATTGGGGGCGAAGGCAGTGGGTCAGTGGGTAAAATGTTTGTTATGCAAGCATAAGCTCTTAGCACCCATGGAACACATCTGTAACCCCAGCACAGGGGGCAGGAAGAGTCAGGGACACCCTAGGGCCTCTGCTGGCCAGCCAATAGTAAACAAGTGCCAGGTTCAATGAGAGACTCCGTCTCAAAAACAAGGTGACGTATATAATACAGGATGACACTTGGCATCAGCTCAGGCTTCCACACACGCGAGGGTAGAAGAACACGCATGCACACACATACACAAACATACACACATGCAAATACCCACACGTGCATGCATACACACATGCACAAATACCCATGCACTTGCAAACACACACACACCTACACGTGCATGCACACACACATGCACACATATACAAATGCACACCTGCATACACATACCCACAAAGTGAGTGGAAAAACAACAACAAAGAAGGCAAAAAGGATAAAGAGAGAGGACCAACATACCAATCCAAGAGCTCGGCTGGCAAATCCTGCTTCATGCCAAGGGTTCCTGGCACAAACTGTACACAGAAACACCAGAACCCAAGCCCCTTCTGAGAATAAGATGTGATTTCCGGTGCTAGCATTAGACTAACAGACACTCTCAACCCTTGTATGAACACTAAGTCAAATTAAATATTTTGTTGAGCAATGCCTGCAACGTACTTTGTTAGATGAAACAGAAAACAAAGTCATTAAACTTACTAGGGAAGAAGCTGTGATCCAAGCGCTTCAAAGATGCTAAAGTCATTAGCAGAGGAAGACATAAATGTGGGACAATGTCCAGAATGTCTAGAGGATGGAGTTATAGGAAAGCATAGCTTTCTGTGTCCATAGATTTAAAAAATAGGACCCGGAATACAATGTAAACATTTATAGAAAGCTCATCTTGGGCATCTGGAATTCTGAAAGGGGAGGACCTGAGGTACTGCGAGACAGTGGGTGGTCTCCCCCTGGCTTTGAGGGGGCGGAAAGAACCTGAATGTCAGGGCTTGCTGCAGGCCCGAGCAAGAGTAGAGCAGGCCCTGCATCTCAGGACGCTTCAGAGATAACAACCTCTCTAACTTTCATCTCTGGGCTCTGAGATCCAGGTCATTAGGGTACACAGCTCAGTATGGCCTGGCATGGGATCTCCATGGAAGACACACAGCTCATGTCTGGGAGATCCTGGGCAATTTGAGGTCACACAGCCACAATCTCCAACTTCTACCCAGGCAACTGCATAGGCAATGAAGGGCAGTTTCCCTGGCCAGTCCATGTGCTTTCTAATCTCCAAACTGGTGGAGGAGTGTCATAAATCATCCCACTGTGTGACTTCTCTGAATCCACTGGGGCTATGGAAGCGTTCAAATGCCAAGAACTGGGTAAGGCATCTTGGTGCCTGGATCATAGCCCTAGGTATGGAGGTCCAGGCACACAACAAACTTATATTCACTTAAGTTAATGGTTCAACTACTGAGATGGTAGAAAAGAAGAGATTAAATAAAGTAGAAGCACTGAATGTCAGGAAGAAGCCCATATAGTAGATATGCTTCATGAGTGTTGGCATTCAAACATGGTTTAACAAGAACACTACCATGTGTGGAAACTGGTACCAATGTCAGCACACATCTGAAGGACTAACCACATGACTCCACCTATAGAGCCAATCCTGTCCATAGCAAAACAGTGTAAGCTTCCCATTGGACAGTCCGGCCTTTCAATGGTCAGACTGACAGAGTTTGGGGTAGAGAGTTGGCCTGAGTCCCTTAAACTCTAGGGATGACAGCTCAGAAAGTAGCATGCAACCGAGCTCTAGGGATGTCTGCTCAGGACTTAGCATGCAACTGAGCTCTAGGAAGCCACAAAGTGTGTTCGCCCTACCCAAGTTAGATCTTAAAAATCAATGATCCCTTGGCCTCCACTTTCTCTTCCTCTAAGAACTATTTATATGTAAAGCTGCAGATCTTGCAGAGATATTCTCCCTAATATTAAACCTAAGGAAGCTGACGAGAGAGACGAGATACAGAGCGGAGGGAGAGATGATGGGCCATTGATGAGGTCCTGATGGTGTCTCTAGTATTGCCACATAGTTCCATTCCTTACCTCGGCTATTCTGAGATAGGTTTTTGTGCAACCCTGCAGAGAGTGGCCCTGAGTATGTGTCTGAAGAGCTGAGATAATAGCTGTAGGCATGAGTTCCTACATCAGACTTACAGCCGCCACTTAATAAACGGGAGCTTTGAGACTAATAAGTGACAAAATCTCAAGTCCTTCCGTTGTTGAGTTGGTGACATGGAGAGCAGATAGTTTTTCATGGGACTTCTTAGGATATCAAAGGTCTCCCTTCAAGAAGATGACAATCAATAGTACAAGTTGTTAGAAACAGCTCAAAGGCATAAAGCCAAAGATGCCACAAAAGCCACCACATTGATTGAAATGAAATGAACAGAGAACACAAGGCAATATCTTCAGAGGAAAATGGCAGGAAGGACCCCAGGGCAGAGATGGCCAATGACAGACTTCACAGAGACAGTAGACTAACTGGTGTGCAGTGTCCCCTCAGGTGCTGTGTTTGACACTTGTATTCCAGCTGTGGTGCTGTCTGGGGAGGTCAGCGGATAGTTTTGGACACGGGGCCCAGCTGGCAGACCAAAGACTGTAGGGGTAAAGCTTATGGGTTACCAACAGCCTTCTTTCTAGTGTTAAATCTTACGTCCCAATCCAGACACACAGATCACATCCCAAGTCACCCGTGGCACAAAAATGATTCCTGTCCCCTTCACATTTAGCTTACCATGAAGTGGTACATTGAAACAAAACCTTCCTCCCTTAAGTTCATAATGGAGGGAAAGGCCTGAAAAGAGAGGATCCCGCTGTGAGAGCCTGAGTGTGAGATGGCAGTCACACCATACCCACAGTCAGAAAGAAGCAAGACATGAATCCTGGGGTTCAACTCACTTTCCAATTCAGTCTAAGCTCCCAGCCCCATAGGATGGTGCTGTCCACACTCAGGGTGGGTCTGTCCTCCTCAGTGAACCCCATTAGAAACACTCACACACAGGCATACCCAGAGGTGTGCCTTCTGGGTGACTCGAAATCTTGACAGTCAACTCAACTCACAGCAAATCTCACACATTTTCCTCTGTGATTGCCAGGTCTTTGGTTACAGAGATAAGAAAATGAGCTGAGAGTGTGGGTTTTAAAGAAAGGAGAAAAGTCTGGAAAACTGAGAAGAAAGGCAGACAATGACGTCAGCCTAGGAAAATCACAAGCAGTGGAGGTCTGATACAAGGCCTTCTCTGGCCCAGAATAGAGGGGGGTGAGGAGCATGGGGGGTGATTACAATAAGACTCCTGGCACACAACACTCCTGAAAGGCAAGTTTAGCCATGTTTTGGACAAATTAGCTGTTACAGTGTTCATTTAGAGGCATAAAGGAGTGGAGGGTTGTCCATGTCATTCAGACACAGTTAAACTTAAAATAAAACTCAGAACAGTTTCAAACCTATTCCAGCCACATTAGGCATCCTGGGCTGCCTCATGACATGTGAGGCTTTCCTTCTCTCAATTGTACTCAATCAATTCTTCCTCACATTGCAGTAAAATAAAAAGGATACACACAGACACAGACGAGTGAAGGCATGGGGTACTGGACACCTGGACGTCGCTCACTTGTATGCTATTCTCCGCCTGTAAGACCTACACAGTGAGAGGGACCAACTCCAAACTGTTGGGTGAACCCACTAAGTTCAAGGACACTATGGTGATGCCATAGTCTTTGCAGCTGACTAGCTGTTGTCCCTGGGCCAAAGTCAAACTATAAATAGAATTCTCTTAAAAGCATGGCTTGGATATAGAGGAACAGCACATAAATGTGGACCAAAGGAATGTGTGAGCTTTGCTGTGAGTTGACTGTCCAGATTTAGAGTCGCCTAGGAGACACACCTCTGGATATGTCTGTGTATGAGTGTTTCTGAAAGCTGTTGACAGAGAGAGGCAGGCCTACCCTGAGCATGGGTAGCACCATCCTATGGCTGGGATCTTCGATTGAACAAGAAGAAGGAAGTGAGGTGAGGACCAGTACTCATTTCTCACTGCTTCCTGACTGTGGGTGCAGTGTGACCAGCCCCCTCACACTCCGGCTGTCACAGCTGGAGCTGCCTTTACCCAGGCCTTTCTCTCCATGGTGGACAGCATCTTCAAACTGTGAGGCCAAATAAACCCTTCTCTCCTGAAGTTGTTTGGGTCAGGTGTTTATCATAGCAATCAGAAAAGTAGCACCTACAGAGGAGCATAACTGTTAAGTAATCACTAGGCTAGGGAGGCAGAGACAGAGTGTTCTCTGGGGCTGGGTGGGCAGTCAGTGCACCAGGCCAATGAGAGGCCCTGACTCAAAGAGGTAGATGGCATTCCTGAGAAGGATACCCAAGGCGGTCCTCATACACACAACACACATGCACACATACATACATACACACACGCACACATACACGTGTTTTGTCATGAGTAGTCCCAGTGGGGCCAAATATATGCAGCAGAGTAACATCTTACATCTTGCTATAATAAGGCAAGGAAAGACTGAGGTCAGGAATAGTTCAAATAGTCATACTGCAGCCAAAGCATAGAAGATGAGACTTTCCCATGTCAGAACTGATCTTTTCTGAAGGTATTAGAAAAACCTTTCATAGGCTTCTTATAAGCCAGGACAATATGTAATTCCTGTTTTGATATAAAATCTCTCAGTCACAAATTATCACTTGAGTATTGGAGCTAATATTTCTTAAGCACAACAAGTCTTTCTGTTTAGGTCTTTGGATAATGATCAAGCAAACAGTACCAATGAACACAGAAAACTTGCACATACAATGGAGTCTTAGAGAAATCAATAGGGCAGGCTCCACATAAGTTTAATGAGGATACTACAGTCATAGCAAAGAACTTGGCACACGCTGTGAGGAATTCTCCAGTGCGGGGAGCTGAGACAGCGTGGCTTTCAAAGACAAAGAATTACAATTGTAGTGATCCCATCAACTGTGCTGACACTCATGAACCCAATTGTATCCATTAGATGTCAGTCAATTCTTTAAGAGATCAAGACACCAGTCACTCATGTTAACACTAGGGCATGAAGAAGATGTAACAGGTCTGGAGAGATGGTCTAATAGTCAAGAGTACAGAGCAACCGAATTTGATTCCCGGCACCAACATGGAGGCTTCCAACTATCTATAAGTCCAGTTTCAGGGGCTCCAATGCCCTCTCCTGACTTCTGTGGATATTGTATGCACACATCCAGAGATGTATATACAAGCAGATTAAAAAAACACTCTTACACATAAAATAAAATAATAAAATGTAAAAATAGAGGACACAGTAATTTTATATTTCTGCATTTTTATATGAACTATAGAAGTTGGTACTTGAATTCTTGACTGGCAAGTGTCTTTTCATAAAACCCAAGATGCTATAATTAGGCCGTTTCACTTTGCAACCCTAATGAATTAATAGTTGCAAACACTAGCATCAGTGAATGTAGACATCACAGAGAGACAGAGGGCATTACCTTCCCCTTGAAGAAGAAGCACAGTGCCCCTTAAAGTCATACAAAGGCATCAGGCATGTTTAGTCACGTCTCCGAAGCCAGCTGCTATGTTTTAGAAGATACAAGGAACACATCATGTACCAATCACCAAAAGCCACACCATGAGAAATGCCACCGCCAAATTCTACAAACAGATAAGACAGAAGGAAAAGAAACAAATGGAAGTAGACCCCAGACTAAGGAAAAAAAAACATGAAGGACACATCAAGATATTTTGAATATGAAAACTAATTACAGTGTTTATGGATACATAATTGGATGATAAAGCATAATGAAATAACATGTTTGGGAGATACATCTAGAAAAAACATGGGGCTGTGAGTCGGTAGGACACATGGAGAAGCTGATGGAATTCTTTGTCAAGTATTTCCTGATCTAGGTGGTGCTTATAAGAATGTCCATCAAGGAATAAATTACAGAGTATACCGCTGTTTTCTCTAGTTCTTAAGATTTCCATTTTAATTTGCAACACAAAAGCAAAAGGGTATAAAAAGTAAAAAAAAAAACAAAACAAAAGAGTAAAGAAGGGTAGAAGAGAAGGAGGGAGGAGGACGAAGATAAAGAGGGAAGAGAAAGAAGGAGGGGGAGGAGGAAGAAGAGAAGGAGGAAGGAAGAAGAGGAGAAGGTGAGGAGGAAGAAGAGGAGGAGGAAGGAAGAAGAAGAGAAGGGGGAAAAGAAGGAGGAGGGGGAAGGAGGGAGGAAGAAGATTGTGTACTCATAAATTGCAAGTCTATCACTGGCAATTAAAACCAGTCTCTGTGCATGTTCATTGACATGTGAAAATATATGCACATACACATGTGCACATGGTGGCCAGAGGCCAACATCAGGGTCTCCCTCCATTGCTCTCCCTCTGGAGACATCATTCACTGGATGTAGAGCTCTGCTCCAGGGATCTCCCTGCCTTCGCCCTCCCAGTGCTAGGTTGCAGGCACATGCATGCTGCCACATGTGGCATAACTTCCCAGGTTCTGGAGATCTGAACCAGATCTTCAGGCCTGTATGGGAAGCAATTTACTGACAGCTGTCTCCCAGCCTTAAAAGAGTTTCTCGGTTGTCAATAGTAACAGAAATCAAGCTAGCCTAAGCTCAGCCAGTTTGCTTCCCCGCGTGCTGTGTTGCCGAGTGGGCCTCAACAGCACCCTTGCTGGCTCGTCTGGAACCCTCTTTGGTAATTTTCACTTCCTCTCATTGGAGGATACAGCCTGATGCTCTGGTACTTGTGGCAGGACAGTCTACAGTCTCCTGCTCCAGGCCAAATGAGGTCCTGTTGTTCTCTGGCAGCAACAAAAGTCACATGAGATACCAATTTGTTTTTACAGTGGCTGGACACCTACCTTTCCAGGCACTGTGCTGTTTGCAGAAAGATAATGGATCCTTCAAAATATTAAAACTAGATTTTTTTCTTTATAAATCCTACTGAAATGGTTGGAGTCTAATGTTCCTTTGGTTTGCAAAATAGCTATTGTCCAACCTAGGGACACTCCCCTGCTCCCCTGCAGCATCCGACATCACTGTAATCTGGTCTGTCAACATTGGCCTTCCAATGAGCTTAGTCAAGGTTATCTGTGCTGTGAAACTCAGGAACAGCAAGGCCTGTAGAGGCCCAGACAGTCCAGCCCAAGGCAGGTGAGGGACTGCTATCATTTCTGAGAACCTCTCACTGGTCTTCTGTGGTACTTTCCACACCGTGATCCCCATCTCATGGTGTGGGAGAATAGTCTGTATTCTGTCAATTATATTTTAAATGAATGCTGATTGGCCAGTAGTCAGGCAGGAAGTATAGGTGGGACAACCAGACAGGAAGTAGAGGTAGGTCAATGAGAACAGGAGAATTCTGGGAAGAGAAAAGCCCATCCCTCTGCAGTCCCAGCCCAGACACAGAAGGCAAGATGTGACTGCCCCGATGAAAAAGGTACTGAGACATGTGGCTAACATAGATAAGTATAATGGGCTAATATAAGTTACAAGAGTTAATAAGAAGCCTGAGCTAATGGGCCAATCTGTTCATGACTAATGTAGACTTCTGTATGATTTCTTTGGGACTTAACCATTGCGGGAACCAGGCAGGACAAGAAACCTTTGTCAACAATCTCAGGCTTCAAGGGAGCCTCAGTGGATGGAAGATGCATTCAGAGGATGCTCAACATGACCAGTATAGTCCACAGCTAGCTCTTTTCAGTGTTTTCAGAGCAGGGGAAATTATGATAGCCAAAATGCAAGAAGCAATGTTGAAAATAACTCATTGCCAGTGTTCTGCCCCACAGGCCTCTTTTCCCCAGCCCGGGAGGGAAGTCTGGAAATAAGGATTGATGTGGTCAAACCCTAGAGAGAGAGAAATGAGAACCAGGAAACTGAGCTGGTGTCCAATTGGTAGAGCAAGATGCGAATCGGCAGAACCAACTAAACCCAAGCTTTGCCAATGATATTCCCAGGCTGCTAATACCATTCTAACCAAAGTTGTATGCTGCAATTCTCAGCTTCCAAAAATTCTGTCCACAAAATTCATTTTAATTCATTCCCTGTATCCTTCTGGGAAAATGTCCTACAGTTCCATGTACAATGAAAAAATGCAATGAAAAAATAAAACAATATAAAAATAATTTTTTAAATGGCCTAATCTCTTGAGGCAAGCAAATTAGCGGGATTGGTAAAAGTACAATGAGTCCGAATTCATCTCTTTAAGACTGGGAATTCTTGCAAAGTGTAGACTAAATTTGAGGCTTGATTTACAGTAACAAACATGTCCTAGAACCTTTCATCACATGAACAGAAGTGGATTCAGAGATCTGTCCACTAGACAGAACACAGCGAACGGCGGTGCAGAAATCTACCCACTAGACAGAACGTAACAGACAGTGGTGCAGAGATCTGTCCACTAGACAGAACACAGTGACAGCAGATAGCGGTGCAGAGATCTGTCCACTAGGCAGAACACAGCGGACAGTGGTGCTGAGATCTGCCCACTAGGCAGAACGCAGCGGACAGTGGTGCAGAGATCTGTCCACTAGACAGAACACAACAAACAGCAGTGCGGAGATCTGTCTACAGCGGACAGTGGTGCTGAGATCTGCCCACTAGACAGAACACAACAGACAGCGGTCCAGAGATCTGCCCACTAGACAGAACGCAGCGGACAGCGGTGCAGAGATCTGCCCACTAGACAGAACGCAGTGGACAGTGGTGCAGAGATCTGCCCACTAGACAGAACACAACAGACAGCGGTCCAGAGATCTGCCCACTGGACAGAACGCAGCGGACAGCGGTGCAGAGATCTGCCCACTAGACAGAAGGCAGCGGACAGCAGTGCAGAGATCTGTCCACTAGGCAGAACGCAGCGGACAGCGGTGCAGAGATCTGTCTACAGCGGACAGTGGTGCTCATCAGCCATTCTGAGCCTGCTCCTACTGGGAAAGTGATGGAAGGACATAAGCCCGAGCAGCTGCCCTGACATTTATCCAGTCTCAGTTGATCCTAAGATAAATTGATAAGGCTTCGATTTTTTTTTTGACCTCCTAATCCTTGGAACCCAAAGTACTGGATGAGTGAAATTTGTCTTTTGTGCTTTGTTCAAAACTGCTTGGCCATGATTAATCTAGAGTATTCGATCTATAAAAAAATAACTCCATCATGAGATGTCAGGAAGGTGCAGCCGACACCTGGTCCTGGTGTTTTTTTTCAACACAGGAAAACCAGAGACTTTCTAAAGCAAGTTTCTGCACCGCCGCTTGAAAACACGGCATTCCCTAATGCAAGCATTGTACAGAAGCTGCACTATGTTCCCAGGAAACACAATTCCCTTTGCCCAGTGCCTTGTCTCTCAATGGCGAGAAAGATCCTTTCCTGCTAGCATTCAGATTTATCTGGGTCCTGAACCAATAAGATAATTGCCCCATCTATTTCTCTTCATATGCTGGGTACCATGGGAGTCCAACAAAACAAGATAATGATTTGAGCATGACCGATGGACTCACCTACCCAGTCACTGTGTCCTTGGAGTTGCTGGGCAACTGTGTCCTTGGAGGTCTGCTACCCCAACATGACCTGCTGGCTCCCGGGACACTCAGTCACCACCTGGTACCATGCGCAGGGACAGAGCACGCGCGGAGGAATGATAAGGGGTGCAGCATGCGTCCCTGGCAGGAGAAGGGGCTCCATTGCACTTTTGAGAAATGACAGTGGGCAATAATCATACGATTTAATTATTCCTTGGAGTTCCACATAAAGCTAACACAGGCAGGCACACACACACACACACACACA
>LOEQ01000679.1:92923-113684 GCA_001685075.1 Bramus lutescens | reverse complement strand
ATTCTAAGTCCATTCCCATTGTAACTCAAAGCACATTGCAAGGACGTCCATATGAAATGCTTATTTCCTAAGTTAGCTGAAGTGATAGCCAATTTTCAGGTTAAGTGAGAAATTGTAAATTACCGATTTTACAGTGACCGTGAAGAGCTACAGAACGCATGTGAGCTACACAGTCAAATCTCTCAGGCATCAGGCCCAGTTAATTAGCCAGACTCGGCAACATAGTAAAATTCAAGGCGTGCTCAAGAAGTTTCCTGGTTATTTTCTACGTGCCTTAACTGTGTGTGAGCCCGAGGACTGTAAACAATGATGGGGCCAAGGGAAAATGTAAACTTCATACCGGGACAGTTTACTTTTATGTGGATCCCAAGACACACTCTGCCTGGGTGGTTATCAAGGAGGTGAGTTTTGAGCAGTAAAGCCAGGAAGGTAGGACCATAAGGAGTCAGAAATGTCTGAAGTGGCAGTGTGACAAATATATCAAATAAATCTGGGCACGGTGGCACATAATCCCAGTACCTCCAGGAGGGCAGCTAGCTGAGGCAGGAGGATTTGTGCTGGTACAATTTCCAGGGCAGCCAAAACTGTAGAGTAAGACCCTGTCTCAAAGAGAAAGAGACAGAGACGGAGAGACAGAGACACGGAGACAACAGTAGCTACAGTGACAGCAGTGACAACAGCAAGAGGACTCAATGAGTTTGGGTTCCCAGTATCCATGTAAACCCTGAGGGTCGTCCCTCCCTGCCTGTAATCCCAGCATCGCCCAGCATCAGGGGACAGAACTAGGCAGATTCTACGAACTCACTAGCTAATCTGGCTGAATGAAATGGGATGCTTTAGATACAGTGAACAAACACTGTCCCAATAATAATAATAATAATAATAATAATAATAATAATAACTGAACAAGAACAAGAGAAAGAAAGGTGGGAAGCAATTGATTAACGGAGTTAGGCGCACAGAAAGAATGATGCAGCATCATCAGCAGGACACAAAATCACCTGGAGGCTGGAGGCATGCCTCGGCAGTTAAAAGCAGGGGCTGGTTGCTCTTCAGCGGACCCAGGTTAGGTTCCCAGGACCAACATAGTGAGCAACCGTCTGTACCTTCTTTTGGCCTCCCCAGGTACTAGGCATACATGTGATGTTCAGAGATACTTTCCAGCACAACACTTAGATACATGAAATAAAATACATCTAAAAAAGTAGTAATAAAAACGAAAAAAACTTGACATAACTCCCACTGGCTAGACTCAAGCAATTGGATCAATAAGCAAGTAATGCCACTAAGTTATAATCCAAAGCACCACATACTGTGCCGGAGAACCTTGAACAGGGACCCCAAACAGATAAGCAAATGGACCAACGAGGAAAGTTTCCTTCAAGGGCTCTTAGTAGTTTATGCATAGATCTCCCTCAGTGAGGCAGAGGTCACCTGCTTACTCTCCCACGGTGCAGCCTGGAAGGGTGACTGGCTTAGTCAGGGTCTCTATTGCTGTGATGAAACACCATGACCAAAGAGCAAGCCGGAGAGGAAAGGATTTATGTTGCTTCCACTTCCACCTTGCTGTTCATCACTGAACAAAGATGGGACAGGAACTCCAACAGGACAGGAACCTGGAGGCAGGAGCTGATGCAGAAACCGTGGAGGGCTGCTGCTTCCTGACTTGCTTCCCCTAGCTTGTTCAGCCGGCTTTCTCATAGAACCCAGGACCACCAGCGCAGGCATGGCACCACCCACCACGGGCTGAGCCACGGGTCACTAATAGAGACAACGTCTTACAGCTGGATCTCATGGAGGCAATTCCTCAGCTGAGGCGCCTTCCTCTCTGACGACTCCGGCTTGTGTCAGGTTGACTCACAAAACCAACTACAGAGAAACAAAGAGGTCACAAAACCATCCATGGGATAGTGAGAGGGGGAGGAAGAGAGGTAAGGGCAGGGGGGAAACGGAGAGTATTGTGCAGCACCGCATAGAAAAGCATGGGGTAAGGGTTTTGGAGGAAAGGAGCCAGGAAGAGGGGGAGGAGGAAGTGGACAGCGTGGGAGGGGCCAGAGGGGGTGGTGTTAGAACAAAGAACAAGGACCCGAGTATGAAGAGCCTGACGAAAGCCCCTATTTTACATCAGTCAAGGAAAAAAATAAAACCAAAAGAGCCTTCTATGAAATATTATCAGGGACATGAAGAGCCAAAATCACCCAAGACACACCACCATGAGTATAGAGCCAATGAGCTATGACGGCTGAATGCCATGAGTTACCGTGAGTAAGGAAAAGGGCACTGGACAGAATGAGCTGAGATCTGGTCTCAGCTGGAGGTTAGTTAATGCAAACGGCCAGACATTGGTATACTAGTTGTGCCAAACTTTTATGGGAATATAAAACGCCAATTCAAAAGATGAGTCAAGCGCTTGATGCCACGTTTAAGGAAATTCCCCTCCTGTCTTGGCAACTTTTCTATCAATCCAAAATGATCATAAAATTAAGGTCGTAGTTTGAAAAATGCCTAAGTGCCCCAGATTGTTTTCCACCAACAGACACATGCTACCTTGAACCGCAGAATCATGGTGGCCTCATTCCATCTAATGGAGCATGCTCACAGGACCATGAGAAATGCCAGGGCCAGACACAGGGGAGACAGCAGACACCTTGCTCTGGAAATACAGGTGAGCAGACTAGGCACAGGGCTTACAGAAATGTGGTGTGACAAGCTCACAAAAGTTCTAGGTACACATGATACAATAACCACCTATAAATTGTGTTATTATTAGAAGTATAGTTTGCACTTGTTTCCTGAACTTCACGTTACCCGGGAAACAGCTCAGTTCTAAGGTATTTACTGTGCTCGTATGAGGATGCAAGTTCGGTGCCAAGAGCCCACATAAAGAACACTGGGTAATGATGGCCTGCACAGATAATCCTAGCATTCCAGACTAGATCTCTGGGGCTCCCTGGCTAACCAGTCTAGGCTACTTGGTGGGCGAGCTCCAAGTCAAAATACAAGGCAGATGGCTACATGTGACATCAATCTCGAAGCTCCACATGCATGCATGCAGAGGTACACAAGTACAAACTCTCCCCCCAACACACTCGAACAAAGAAAACTACGGTTGGACAATGATTCATGAAGAGAAGGGTGTGATGTGTACCTAACACCACTTGCTGTAGAAGTCAGCAAGGCATCACCCATGCAATGTTGATGTACAGGACACTGTTCCAGGCATACCAAGCAATGTAGTTGCTCAGAACACAGTTCCAGACATACCATGCAATGTTGATGCTCAGTACACTGTTCCAGGCACACCATGCAATGTTGATGCTCAGGACACTGTTCCAGGCACACCATGCAATGTTGATGCACAGGACACTTGGCATACCATGTAATGCTGATGCTCAGGACACTGTTCCGGGCATACCATGCAATGTTGATGCACAAGACACTGTTCCAGGCACACCATGCAATGTTGATGCTCAGAACACAGTTCCAGGCATACTATGAAATGTTGATCCTCAGGACACTGTTCCAGGCATACCATGCAATGTTGATGCTCAGGACACTGTTCCAGACACACCATGCAATGTTGATGCACAAGACAATTGGCATACCATGCAATGTTGATGCACAAGACAATTGGCATACCATGCAATGTTGATGCACAGGACACTTGGCATACCATGTAATGCTGATGCTCAGGACACTGTTCCAGACACACCATGCAATGTTGATGCTCAGAACACAGTTCCAGGCATACCATGAAATGTTGACGCTCAGGACACTGTTCCAGGCATGCCATGCAATGTTGATGCACCGGACACTGTTCCAGACACACCATGCAATGTTGATGCTCAGGACACTGGACACTGTTCCAGACATTCAACTTTATGATTTCTACTTTTCCACAGCACATATGACGAGACAAAGCTAATAATGTCCCAAGTTCCTCCTGTACGATGCTGTCATTGATAAACTATTCACAAACTCCTTTATTTACTTATATTACCTTTTGATATATATTTTAGGAGTAGGTTGGACCTTCTCCTCTTTATTAATTGGTAACATGAGATACTCTTTCCAGATTCAGTCATATTTTGAAACCTCTACCCTCTGACTTTGGACTTTCCACTGAATGTCATTTCCAACTTGACATTTTTTTTTCTTAAAGCTTCCAGAGACTTTTTTGAGGCCATCAAAAGACTCTGATGGGCTTCAATTTGGCCATTTAAAAATATCCAATGTTCTGACTTTCAGTTCTCTGTCTAGGAGTTAAAAAGCTAATGATGTTTGACTTAATTTCTCCCTTACAACTGCTTCCAGACACCAGCCAAGGATATTCTTTCCTCCCTACATCTGACAGTTGGTGTCTTCTAGATAGACCCTCTGTAGGGGTACCCCTAACTGACACCCCAAATCAGCTCATCAGTCATTGCCCCAATCCTATGATGCAGTTTTGTTTCCTCTTCAGAGGGAGGAAGGGTGAGAAGAACAGGATATAAATTAGCTGGAAAGTTTAAGGGGAAAGACCCCAAAGACAAGCAAGCAGTTTCCTTCTTGACTGAAGACCAGACATGTCCTTGGGATTCTTGGCAGCTTCAGCCTCTTCAGAAACCAAAGATACAGAACGTGTTTGGGAAGCTCTGAGCTCTGAAATGGTTCCAGGGATTCTAGGATTGCCTCTTTGGGGATGTGGAATGTTAAAGTAGCATCAAAGACCTCTTAGGAGCAAACAACTAGCCAAGACAATAGAATCTCTGCCTTGGGGGACAGACAGACCTAACATCCAATGGAGCCAGGGACCACCCCAGGAAGGTGGGCTCATCTTAAATCATGCTAGTAAAGTAAATGCAATAGCTGTTCCCTCAACCAGGGGCCTAATTTGGGTTTATTGAGTCACTAAACCGTTCCTCCCTCTCCAAAACAATTCTTATTCTGAGATAGGACAAAAAAGACGTGGTGATGTCATTGACAAGCTTGTTGAAAGGAATGTTTCAAAATAAGAGGAAGGATTTCTAAGAAATATCAACCACTCTTTTCCATCAAATGCTATAAACTTTGTGTTTAGGGCCAGGACTTCAAATCTTTTTATTGTTCCACCTTGTAAGACTTCTATGTAAATATTTTAATTCTTAGGCCTAGGGAGACCTTTGTTTACACAGGGGCCTGCAGCATGCCTCTGATGGCCAGAGACTTTGCTGCTTGGGATCTTTGTTTCTTGTGTGTCAATTCTTTTAAGACCAGACAACTGACTAAGTCGGTGAGCTCACTAGGACCTGGCCCCCAGCCCCCACCTGAGTTAGAGTGAAAACCAAATGCGCTTCGGCTCTCTGGGGGCTTGCTCTGCCAAGTATACCCTTTAGATCCAGAGTGAAGCTTTTCCTGTCTGGAAACAAAGGCAAGGAGGAGAAGAAAATGAAGAAGAGGAGAAGAAGGAAGGAGGGGCAGCAGAGGAGAGGAAGAGGATGAAGAGGAGGAGGAAAAGGGGGAGGAGGAGGAACAGGAAACAGCAGCAGCCACCCCCAGACTCTACCCTGCCAGTCTTCCTCCACTCAGGAGATAGCACCCCAAAGCCCCTAATTTGGTTCCCGGAAGCCTCCTCATATCTACTTCATTATCATGTCTTATAATTAATTAATTGTCCATTTATCTCTATCATACCCTCTGCCTTCGTCCAAAGCAGGATTCCCCACTCACTGCAGCCACTCCCTGACTTCTGCATCCCCAGGAGAGGGGTGGGAACGCATGCGCATGTATGTACACGCACAGGAACACAGCCAGACCCTTTCTTGCAAGCCTCCAAGAGCTGACCATCCCACTTAGAAAAGAACTCCACTTCTCGCTCCACGCCCGGCTCTCTGAAGCCTTCTCAAGGCTTCTTCCTCCAGGACTTCAGGAACAGCCAGCTTCGCTGGGTCCTGCCTCAGCCTGGCATTGGCTCCTCCCTCAGGGATGCTGCACCAGCTGGTCCTTCTGTCTGGTAATGTTTTCTCCGAGATCTTCCCGTGTCTGGCGCCTTCTTGTTATTCTAAAAATGGCCATTAAGCCTCGCTCTGTCACATCGGCCTATTTGGACTCTCAACACCGTACTTACTGCTAGCAGACATTTCCTCGAGGCGTTGCCTATGTCTGTGCTGCACCCCTCTGTGACTTTTCTAGCAACAAGAATCTTACACAGCTCACTGGCCTCTGAACCTACACAAGATTAGCAGCAGGCCTGGCGGGCACCTCAGGGGTGGTCAGCAAGTTCTTGTCCAATAGCTTCATTATGGGAACATAAAGAGGCAGTAGCATTCTGAGGTCTCTCACCTGAAACCTTACAGCGTCGTTGAGTCATCTTGAGGAACTCTGGAAAATACTCTAACGTGTAATTAGCAGTGAGCTGATGTACTCTCCGCACTGGATCACACTCTCCTCTCAGCCCTTGCACACCACGATCTGTGTGCCACTCCCCTGAGCTTCTTCCTCAGAAGTGTTCCCTAACCCCGGTGCCATCTGTGCAAAGTCATCACAGTGCAAACATATCCAGGTTTTGAGGCCCAAACCCAGCTGCTTCCTTTTGACACACCCTGGGGCAGGATAATTATGGTGGATTTTCTGTGAACCCACAACACGTTGCTCCTTAATGAAACCTCTCGGGTGACACTGTGTATCACAGAGATGTTTGCCTGAGTCTGTCCCTTCCCATCATTAGAACTGAAGGTAATATGTAAAATTTACATTCCCTTGGGGAAACTCTAAAATTTACCCACTGCTTGGATATCTACAATATATTTATAATATCTAAGTCTGAAAAAGTTAGTAGCAAACATAGTTTAAAATTGAATATCTTCATCTTACTTTTCTCCTATTATTTGAGCACAGAAAACTCAGTGATCTCGTTAGGTAGTCAGGCAGGTGTTAGCAAGATTAGAGGACATTGGGGCTGGAGTGCTGTTCTCACGTACAGCTTCTAAAGGCAAGAATTGGGGCCATGGAACTCTGATTAGCAGCCAGAGAAATGGGGCCTGAGTGGTATCTTTTGTTCCTGGGAGGAGGCGCAGGAGGAGGCCTGATACCCATAGCTTGCCCACAAGGTCATGCATTGTTAACTATCTGTGAGCTACTATATCTGCCTCTGCTTCTTCATTTTTGAAGTAAAGCAGCTAAATATCATGACTTCACAGGATTAGCACAGGGAGTAAGAATGGGACAGTGCCAGGGACCTTGTAGCCACATTGTAAAAGACAGGTGCCTTAGGAATAATACAGGTTTCTATAGTTGTTGGAGTCCAGTGAGGTCAGCAATCTCAGGAGCTCCCTTAAGAATCTCAAACATTGCTGGAGGCTTTATCCTGCAAACTGAATGCTTTGGGAGGAATGTGACCTGTACGTGTGACCACAGTAAAGGACCACAACACCTCTACAGCAGGACACAGCAAAGGAGTACAGCACCCTGTACAGCTGCACATGGGACAGGACCACAGCACCCTACAGCTGACACAGTGAAGGACGACAGCACCCTACAGCTGCACATGGGACAGGACCACGGCACCCTACAGCTGACACAGTGAAGGACGACAGCACCCTACAGCTGCACATAGGACAGGACCACGGCACCCTACAGCTGACACAGTGAAGGTGGTGTCGTGGGATGTCGACTGTGTGACTTCCTGGTGTCGTGGGATGTGCTGACACACTGAAGGACCACAGCACCCTACAGCTGACGCAGTGAAGGACCACAGCACCCTACAGCTGCACACAATATAGGCATTCATGCTATTGGCTGGCCTTGCCCACTGAAGAGTTACAGGCTTGCAGTGCCTTAGACAAGGACCTTCAACTGCTGCTCCCTGAGCTGCCTGACACTGGAGGACTCTGGTTCTCTCAATTCTTCTCTACCAGGACCCACTCCACCATACACCATACCTAGACAGCACAATATTTTTAGAAAGAGAAGTTCGGCACACAATGATTTCTGCATTTAAAAATTAAAGCTATAAATTTGAAAATGTGTACCTGGGAAAATCCCCAATCTAATGCATGCCCCCACCTGCCAGTCATTGCAGAGGTGGTCAACAGGTGCCGCTGGGGGTCAGGGCAGGAAGACGCTTCTCGGGGCCGGCCGCTTAAGGCAACTCCTTGTGGGCAGGGTCAGTCTTGTGTTGAAGGAACTCAAATGAGGCCCTTCATGGGATGGCTACTTCACCTTTGAGTTTTTCTGAAATCATCAGAATTTAAAATAAAACCACTGAAAGAATTTAAAGAGCTCATCAAGGCTATCCCCCTGCCTATAAGAATTTTTTATCATTTTTTTTCTATCTTCAGGTTCAATGTTCAAGTGTGCGACTCAAGCTGCAAGAGAAATTGGTGGGTTAGAGGGCAGAGATGCTTTTGGGGAAAAAAAGAGAGAGAGAAAGAAAAATCTGAGGATAAAGGAATCCATGCCCTCCCAATTAACCTTACTGAGGACCTCAAAATTCCCAAGGCGGCCTTGATTCTACCTTTTTCTCTTTTGTTTTCAGATCTGGAATTTTCCCCAGGACTAATGTTAGAATCTAGCATATTCTTCCTTTGATTTATGAGAACATTCAGGGAATATAAGGTCAGGAAAGCTAGGAGACCAGCTGGCTTCGGTGCAAAGTAATTAAATAGTCTTAAAAACTTATAGTTCTTCCCAGGCTTGTTTCGAAAGAAGGTTAAATTTATTTCCCTTTGTATCTGAAGGTACCCTCTTTTCTCTGTGTTTAGAATATTTATTCTAGATGGATGTTAACCTTCCCCCAAGGGAAAGAGTGGACCTAACTCACAAAAAGCCACAAAAGAATGGAAATTGGTTCTCTACATTTGTGGTGAGAATGGCTGGTGGACAGTCATCTTCCAGGAAACTGTGGTTGAAATTATTAGGTAACCATAACTGTCTGGTAGGTACCTCAGCAAAGCAAAGGGCTGAGTTTTTTTTCTTTAAAAAAAAATAAAAGGTTGCTGCAATCTGGAATAAAAAATCACACACCCCCTCAAAAACCACCCTCATTGATTTCTTAAGAACTTAAGCAAAAACGCTTGTTTAAGTGGCTCTGCGCTGCACATGAAAGCAATCTGCCCAGAGCGGCACTTAACTGCGGCCTTATAAGTTAATCAGACATTAGGCAAAATAACAGATGGGCATTACTCTATTCTACCTACTTTTCAATCCTTGAAATTATACTCGGTAACACCTTAGAGACCAGGTCCCTCTCAGGAAAGCCTCTCTGGTTCTAGGTCTCCTAATTTCTCTATAATAGGCATGTTCAGACTCTCCGGGTCTCTTGTTGTCCTGTGCAAAATGAGGGCCTAAAGCTCTTCTCCTGCACATGTGATCTCGAGCTCAGGCATTCAAGGAGCTGAGAAACAGAGTCACTTTCTGGCTTAATGGACATTGCACAGTGCAAGGCCAGCAGCCCACAGCAGCTTAGAAGGCGAAAATAAGTCAATGATGTGCAATTTTTGCTGGCAGGTCCAAGGTTCACTTTGACAGAGTAGCTTCAGTGGCCACTACCACCTCAGCCTCTACCTTGTCCAGATATGACATGACAAGTCGTCTTTGCCTTTCTGCAGGCTGTGTGTTTCTGTTTTCCAGGACAATACAGATATTTAAGAGAAAAGAGTGTTGTCAAGGTACGTTTCTCCAAAGGAACCCATGGGGTCCTCTCTTCATCCGTTGCCCAGTTTGCTAGCACTGTTCAAAATCACTGTGCCCTTGTCTCCAGCCCCACTCTTTGTTTGCTCATTCACCCCTTGTTTGATTAATTGGGCCCAGAACCCATGTGTGTGTGTGTGTGTGCGTGTGTGTGTGTGTGTGTGTGTGTGTGTGTGTCAGAAACACACCTGCTTAGGCATTCTGGGCACGAGTTTGAACTATTGGAAAGCTGTGCTCTTGATGTCTGTAGTTTGGAAAGTCCAATGCATAGAGACACAAACCTGTCGTGAGTTTTAAACAAGGTGAACAGTTCTAAAAGCCTGCCTAGCACTGTCTCCACAGTGAGCTTCCTGCTCAAGCCAGTGACCTGCAGGTGATAAATAAATCAGGCTCAACCCTGAGTTCATCAAACACCAAAGTAATCAAGCATGTGTACCCCTTCCCCTGAGATCAGACACAGTGTGAATTTTCTGCTTGCTTTTTTTCCAAACCTGCACTTACCCCTCACTGATCTCTGAGGTCCCTGCCCCACACATACTGTGGTGGGCTGCAGTATTTTACAGAAGAATCGTATACATCATTGAGCAGTAACCCACAGATCTTTCTAATTTTCCACATAAAAATTCACACTGCAGCTGGAGAGAGCGAGCAGCAGGTAGGTGCACATGCTAGTCTTCCAGAGGGCTCAAGTTTAGCTCCTAGCACCCATGTTGGGTGATTCACATCCACCTGGGACTCCAGCTCTGAGGGGAATCTGACTCCCTCTTCTGGCCTGTGTGGATAACACACACAGACACACACACAGACACACACACACACACACACACACATTTACAAATAAAAGAATTCTCACTGAACATTCATTTTCAGTAGCAACAGATTTAAGCTAAATCTCTTTTGATCAAAAATATTCTCTCAAGTGTACTGTTATTCTGAAATTTTAAATATTTCTAATGAACAAAATTATGTTTGGAATGTTCTTTTCAACCTAATGATATTACATTTATGTTTTTATTTGAACTATTCTTTTGATATTAACTAACTTTTTATATGACACAATTTGAAAGTCTGTAGCCTCCAAGATGACAAGACTTCTGTTATTACTCTCTGCAAAGTTAGACAGTTCTCTCTCTCTCTCTCTCTCTCTCTCTCTCCCTCTCTCTCTAAAAAAAGGAATACTATAGGTTGCTTGACATTCCATTTTCAAGACAACAACTAGGCTACAGAGGTGTCCACTTGTTAAGGCTGGGTATATGATCACAACAGGAAGGGGTTGGCATTAGAACCCACTGAACATCTTCAGACGTTGGGCAAAGTCAGCTTTTTCCTCATTGTTTCTCATCCATTTAGCCCGACCAACAAACCTAAAATATCCACATTTCCAGGTCCCAACCCAGAGGCTCATCCACAGCACATCAGAACCTTGACAGGAGACCTGTTCAGAAGACACGAGCCAACAAGACTAAGGCCTACAGGGCTCATTAGACCAGGTCAACTGGAACTGAAACTGGGTGGAATATTTCCTTCAAGGTTTTGCATTCTCAGTGGCAATATAGCTATTAGCAATTTCTAAATATGTATTTATATGTGTGTGTATATATAAGTGATATATTATATATGGGTCTAATATAAAAATTTTTAATATATACATTATATATTGGTCATAGCTTATACACATATATATATAGTATATATATAATGTAGATAGATAGATAGATAGATAGATAGATAGATAGATAGATAGATAGATNNNNATAGATAGATAGATAGATAGATAGATAGATAGATAGATAGATAGATAGAGTATGTATATTGGTCATAGCTAGAAATGGGACTCCAAAAGCCAAGGTTGTTCTTGATAGTACCCACAAAGAGATGCATGTGGAAAAGATCTCTGGTCCTTGCCCCTAGACCTGCACTCAATAGGGTGCAGTAGGAGCAGCATGGGTTCCAGGTCATCCTGAACTTCAAAGCAATTTTAAGGCCAACCTGTGCATTCATAGAAGATTCCAGAGTGAAAAGAGAAACAGGAAGGATGGAGAGAAGGAGGAAGTAATACAAAAAGTCTCTCATGCAAAGCTTACCAATGATTTCACATCAGAGACTTTTATCTGAGTTCACTTTATAAAATGCATTCATATAGCCCCTGTTCAAAATAACAGACCCCTCAATACTCTCAAAGACTCTGAGGTTTGACATTTCCCCCAAGACATCTTTAAAAATGACATCACCTACTTAAAACTGGGACTCTGCTGAGCTTATGACCCCAAGATGCTAGAAGATACACACACACACACACACACACACACACCACAACCCATGAATGCGCAAGTGTGCATATACACATGTGCACACATAGCCACACACATGCATACACATAAGCAAAACTATCCTTGCGGTAGACAGGAAGCAGAGAGCCAGGGTCCTAGGAACCCTTCAAGGACTGTAGGACATATCCCCAGTACCTAACTTCTTCCATATCATTTTTCCCTTTTATTTTATTTTTTGTTGTTATTGTTTTCTTTTGTTTTTGTTATTGCTGATGCTGCTGTTTTTTGGGGGAGGAGGGATTTGTTGGTTTTTATGGGTTATTTTTATTTGGGGGATATTATTTTGGGTCAAGGAGGTTTTATCTACCCCAGGCTTGCCTCAAACCCATTATGTAGCCAAGGCTGGCCTTTAACTCCTGATCCTGCCTAAACTTCCTGAGTGTTGTTATTGAGGCATGCATGTACCACCATGCCCAGCTTAGTCTCTAGTTTTCCCAGGCTCAGATGCTTCCCCGTGGCCACACGTTCAACATCAGTTCTTCGGTTAAAAATTCCATATCCAAATTTAACAGGTAGAAACTATTGTTTTTAAAAATAACAGGTACCAGGGCAGAGCCTTTGATGTGATCCACTCCACAGCAAGCCAGTGAGACAAGAGCTCTCTTGGGGAACTGTGAAGGAGCTGGCTGGGGCTGTATTCAGCCACGGGGATGCTAACTGGAAACCCTCCAATGGGTGCCTTCCTCACACCCTCTGCCTTGTCTGCTCACGTGTGCACACGTGAGCAGTCTTCTGTCATCCCCATTCCTGATTCTCACTCATTAAATATAGCCACATGACATAAGACACCTGTAAGCCTGCCTGATCTAAATAAAAACCAGCAATGCTACTGTTTGGAGAATGTGATCAGCATGTATGATTTCACAGGGTGAAAACTTAGTTGTTGTTTTTTTTTTTTTAAGGATTTCAGATGCATCCTAAAAGCTCCTTGGATTGTACCAAAAAAAATTTATGGTGACATCCTTTAACTAGGCACTTAAGAAATCATTTGGCAGTTTGCTTTTTGCCAAATGCCATCCATTGTTTTAATATCAGATAGGAAGTGGGCGTTATTTATAGACTGAAATATAACACTATTAAAGCTCGCTCTTATATACAGCAACACTTCCCAATAGAGTTCTCAACACTACATTTTATAGCACAAATCACTGCATTCGATAACGGCGTATGGATGCTGTCTCCTTAACAGAGCACCAGAGGCGTGACCAGGACGCCACGGCAGACGCAGCTCAAAGAAAATCTAATTATGTCAACGCTGCATCTTTTTTTATCTTAAACTGAAAATTAATTTCTCTGACTAAATTTGTAAAACATACATGGGGGGCTTAGCTTGTTTCTTAGGTAGCTGTGGGTCGCAGGAAATCTCTCCATGGGAGCTGGAGTTCAGAGTGAGTTTATTACAGCAGACCCTGCTTTCATCAAGGCCAGACTGTGACATTTTGGTTAATCTGAGTCATTTTTTAAAAGATTAACTCTTCTTATTTGGGTATATAGACACAACACTTTTAGACTCATGGGACTGTGTTTGTCAGCCTCTGGATTATTCTCTCTGGGGCAAATCCTGGCATTTGTACTTTTATGAACACCGATTGCTACACTTTAGTTATAACAGGGCAGCTTCTGGATTCCATAAATAAAAGAATTTAAAAATATGTGAGAAGCTTTAAGATAAATAAACTTAAAGGAAATGGTAAAAAAAAAAAAACCGAAAACCAGCTAACTGTTGCTCCGAGGGCCACAACATGCCGCTCCCCTCAACCCCTCACAAACACACAGAAAATGCCTCTCACTTGTTCCTAGTCACAGCCGGACACCTTGAGGCCATCAGCCAGTCTTACATTATACTAAACTTAAACCATGGTGGGTAGAAAAGAGATGGCTTAGTCAACAAAGTGCTTGCCTGGCGAGCATGAGAGGCCCTGAGTTCGATCCTGAGAACCCGTATGAAGAAGGCTGAGTATGGCAGTGTGCGCTTACACCAGCACTGGGCGGTAGAAACACAGTGCCGGAGCCCCTGGTCCCGCCCACCAACGCCAGTTAAGCAAAGAGCAGGCTGATGAGAGACCCGGTGTCAAAAGTCACGGTGGACCACGCCTGGTGCCTGGCCACCGAAGTGGTCTTCTGTATGTGATGGGCTGGAGACTTGATCAGTGCGGCGTGAGAAAACACATCACCCACACGTGAACGAGACTGTGTCAGTGACATCGTCAGCTCTCTCCGGGGGGATCCTACTTTAACTATTTTTCTGGAATTTCTTGGAGAGGACACTGAGCCAGAGATGCACGTGAGACCCAACTGGGCATCTGCAACTCGGGTTTACTGGAGCGTCCGTATTCCATCTTGCAGCAATATTTGTGAAGGTTTCGTTATAGGAAGAAAGTGGGGAGTCCTAGAATGAATTGAGAGGACAGTTTTAATGGTTTTCTTCTCATTTTACCTCAGCTACCTATAATAGCTTTGAGTGTGTGTGTGTGTGTGTGTGTGTGTGTGTGTGTGTGTGTGTGTAACATGAGCAGCACATGGAGATCAGTGAGGGAGCCTTCAGGAAGCCTTTCTGCCTATGTCACACTGAATTAAACACACGTGGCCCAGGCGCACGTGCTTGTAACCTTGCCAAGTGTGTTGTCAGTCACTACAAGAAATGCCTGGGCAAATCCGCTTAAAGGGGGAAGGTTCACTGTGGCTCCCGGTTCATGGTCTCAGGGGTTTTGTTCATGGTTTGTTTGCCCTCACTGCTTCTGGGCTTCTGCCAAGGTGGGCCATCATGGTGGGGAACACATAGAGGAGTGGAGCAAAGCTGCTCACATCCCGGTGGCTGAGACACATAAAACGATGGGACTGATGTCCTAACACCTTCTTCAAGGGAAATCCCCAATGACCTAAGTTCCTTCCTTGAGGACCCACCTCCGCAAGGCTCCACCACTCACCACCAGCAGCATCCGCTGGGGATTCAGTATCAACTCAGATCTTTAAGAGACATTCAGGTTGATTCCAGCTTGCAGGCAAGATAGAGTCCTCCTGTGCTACTGGGGAAACATGGTGCAAGGAAAGGGTGAGCCGCAGGTGGATATGTCAAGTCAAGGCATATGCAGTAAGGAAATGTCACAGTGAAAGCCACTATCATGCGAAGCTAACATTCAATCAGTCATAACTTTAGAAAAGAACCTGTCCCAGGTTTGATTCCTGTTATTGCAACTTAGAGGTGAAAGTATCTATTTCAGCTTAAGGTTGTACAGTGCATTATATCAGGGAATCTGAAGCAGCTGGCCACACCCACACTGAAGAGCAGAGAGAGAATGAGCATATGCCTGCTCACACTCACGCTCTCCTCTCACATAAAGCCTTGGCCCCAAACCCAGAGAATGGTGCTACCCACATTTCGGCTGAGTATTAGATGATTCTAGAATGTGTCAAGTTGGCAATTAAACTGACTCTGTTGTGCTCTATGCCTTCACTAAATAAAATGGGATCAGGGAACAACTAACATAAGCCCAAATTGGTGACTTTCTAGAAGCCCAGAATGGGAGCTGGAGAGACAGCTCAGTGCTAAAGAAAATGAATTGCTCTTGCAGAGGACTTGAGTTTTAATTCCCAGCACTGAGATTAGGCAGTTCACAGCTGCCAGGTATCCTTTGTCTCTTGAGCATCTAATGCCCTCTTCTGGATTCTCTGGGCACTGCACTCACATGCACATACACACAGACACAGATATACACAACTAAAAAGAAACACATCCTTAGATTTAAAGTACCTACCATTTCCAACCCTGCCATGGACCTTGTGACTCAGACTTGAATTTAAAATGTGTACGTGATTCTCATGCATATTACAGATTGGGTAACACTAGTCTAATGATTTAGGGATCACTGTGTGGAATCAGGCTATGACATTCACTGTATTATTCATTGGAATTCTAGAACATTCTCACTTAGCAGAACTTATCTCTTTAAGCAAAATTATCTCCCAAGGCACAAGGTTTTAGATTCCAGCAGTAATAGCATGAACAGGATGAGAGACAGCTCAGTCGACAAAACAAGCACAAGCACAAGGACCTGAGATCAATTCCCAGAACCCAGATCAAAAATCAGAGCATGGCAGTGTGCAGTTGTGATCCAGCAGGACGTGTTGGTGTGCCTTTGCAATCCCAGTGCTAGGAAGATAGAGACAGGTGGTCCCTGGGGTGCACTGGCCATTCAGCCTAGCCAAGCCGTTGAGAGGCCCTATCTCAAAAAAAACAAGGTAGATGGCCCCTGAGCAATGACACCTCATGTTGACTTCTGACCTCAACACTCATGCACACTCATGTGTACACACATGGGCATCTGTATATATAAATGCACTCCTACAGGAACAAGCACAACATTCATACACACATAATTAATAATAATATGAACAATTAATAGAGGTCCTTCATAAAATGCTGGCATCAGTTCCCAAGAAGCAATGGCCACAAAACAAACATCCAACTAGTAATTGTTGCTTTCTTCTTCCCACCTTCTTCCCAGTCCCCCTCAAGAAAGCTGCTGTCCTTGCAGAAACAGGAAGTGACACGCCCATTTTAGGAGTTTCGCCTCAATGCACTGGTATATCTGTAATGACCTGCTTCTCAGCCATACATTCCCAGGTTCCTTTTACCATGTACAGATGAATAAAGCACCTTCCCAAACGATGGTACATCCCCAGCAGACTTAATGAGATTACACCTGCACGCCCGAGAACCAAACCTCTTCCTCCATACTGCATTCTGGGCACTCTGATGGGTAGAGTCTAGACTTCCTCCTAGAAAATTGTCTCTTTGTTCATATCTCTCTCCATTGAAATTCTATTCACAGGAAGCTTGTTTTGTTCAAGAATCCTTTGGCTCTATGGTTTAGATAAATGCTGGGCACCTAAGATATCATTCTGGATTTTATTGTTGTTTATTTATTTCAGCTAAAAGAAAAAGTAGGTGACAATACAAGCCAGGAATTAGTCCTGGGTTCTAAGAAGCATAAAGAGCCAGGGCACGGATAAAGATATCAGTGGATCGGGCCACCACAGAAAACCTTTGCCTACAGCACCGTTTTCCTTCCAAGGCAACTCAATGAACACTCAAGGACAGCTTGTCTGGTCCACAAGACCAAGAACTAATGTGTCATATTTGTATGTCAACTGCCCCTTAAAACTTTTCATTTATCTGAACCGTAAAAGAAGATTTTTTAAAGGAACATAGCCAACTTCTGAAGAAAAAAATGTAAAGGCAAATTGGAAGACATACTAATTTTTAGTTTTCAAACACTATATCACACCTTACACAATCACAGAGTTAAAGTGAAGAAAGAATGAGGGGAGAACGAGAGAGGGAGAGAGAGAGAGAGAGAGCGAAAGACCCTGATGCCCAACATAATCCAGTTCCCATATTTCATGAAGTGAGCAAGAGAAGCATGTGTCAGCGCCATCATGGCCAGGGGTGTCGCATCTCAAAGCCCGTCTGTATTGATATCACAGGAGGGTAATGGTATGAAATGATACCAGTCGGCCTGCCCTGTCACCTTTCTGACAGTGATGGTGGCAGCAATGAAGCTTAATCAATGCAACTGAAGTGACATTTTGTAGTCAAATTAAACTAAATGGAAATGAAAAGGAAAATCTGAGGTCCAACCCAAAGGCTGGTCCTCTTATCACCCAGGTCATCTCCATGGTAACCAAAGGCTATCTCTATAGAAAGCATGTCCAATGGAATACACTGGTGTCATCACCAGATTCTCTAGCTTCCAAAGAGCTTCCATGACAAATAACAAAGGGGGCTTCCTCCGGGCCATCAGCAGGATGACATCATGAGTCTGATGGCTAGCCAACTACAGAGATGGTCAGTTTCCACACTGCGAACCTAACAAGTGGACAACTGTTGGACAGACCCAGCCACGTGGGTTACGCTCAAACTATGGTCTTCTCAAAATTGCTCTTACGTGGACATATTCAGATCACAGACCTCCGGGGGTTCCTGTAAAAGTACCTTTCTCCCGGAAGTACGGTCCATCTAATATTACAACTGACAGCTGTGGGCTCTCATCCTCAATGCTGCCTCAGACATGGCGCCACATCTTTGTGAGGTCTGTGGCAAGCAGGGTGCATTGAGAGGTTGTGAGGATGAGGTTATGCTGCCGAAGGTGAGAAAGCAACACTGTGCTGAATGTTCCTCCCTGGGAGTTTCCTCCACACAATCTGGGAGTTCCCTCATGGTCCTGGTAGGATATAGCCAGTCCAAACTTGGGCTCTTATATTTGGTACCCTCCACAAAGTGACCAGACAGTTACAGAGAGAAGAGAGAAACATCGTTTCTTTAAAAGCATATCTGTTTACATGGCTGACATATTCCAAACTGATTCTTTAAGCCATAGAAATAGACCATAGGGTTTTTCATCAAACACACTCATTTTGGATTTTGCTACCAAAGCTGTCAGTATAGAAAGACAGAACTTACAACATAAGATAAGAAACAGACCAGCCCATGTCTATCTTACACAAGAGCCCTGGAAGAACCAGTTTGATGTGAAATGAGTTTTCACCAACAGACACAGAAGCAAGAGTCTTGGTATTCCACTCCTGATAACAGAGCAATGCACACGAGTCAACCGAAATCTAGGGAAGAATTCTGCCTCTTGGTGCAGTGATAAACTCAGCAAACATCACACTAGCAGCCATTCCTGTCTAAAGCTATGCCAAGACTGGGGGTCAAAAGGTTTGTAATGATATCCTGGGGCTGGGGAATGGCTCAGCCCACGAAGTGTTTGTTCTGCAAGCAAGAGAACCAGAGTTTGATCCCCAGAACCCACATAAGAGAAACAAACAGGGAGTGTGAAACAGACAAGTGGATCCCTGCACTCACCAGCCAGTTCCAACAAGCTACTTTGTAAGTTCCAGGACAGTGAGAGACCATGGATCTCATAGTGGGGCGAGAGGAGAAGTGTTGCTGGGACAAGGTCTCAGCAGGTAAGAGTACTTATTGTGCAAGCAGGAAGATCTGAGTTCAAATCCAAAGCACCTACATAAAAAAGCTGCTATACCTGTGTACTTCTGTAACCCCAACACTGTGTGTGCATGGGGCGGGGGAGACAAGAGGATGGATGGACTTGCTGGCTGCCAGCTTAGCTGTAGGTTCAGTAAGAGACCTCAGGGAATAAGATGGAGTGACAGAGCAGGTGACTAACATCCTCCTCTGGCCTCCACGTGTACACAGTATGTGTGTGTGATCACACATACACACACACACATGCAAAAACACAGTGTTTGAAAGGTCAAACACTGGTGGTAATGTGTGTCAAGTAAACCAAGACTCGTTCTTGGAGACATTGCCCCTTCCATGTATAACACAACCTTCAGGCTTATAATCCTCAGGAAATTAAGCTGTGGTTTAATACCATGGCAACTCTTCTGGTCTTGGAGTTCAAATCTTGGCTCAGTGAGTTATGGATAGAGCTAGGGGTTACGTTTTACCTCATTGGGCCACCAGAGGAAGCAAAGGGACACATGGGGAAGATGTGTACACCCTGGGAAAATACTCAGCAGAGGTCAGGCTGTGAGCATCAGCACTGGGAGCAGGGGCTGCTGCGAGGTCTTCTAGAAAGACCGTTTGTGAACTGAGTTTGTCTACTAGAGCCCACACACTGGCTCAGTGACTAAAGGGAAAAACATAAAAATAATCAAGTATATTAAACCTGAAAAAAGAGTAGCTAAATACCATATTGATGTATTGGTTAATATAGTAGACCTAAGGGCAGCTAAATGTTCTCTCTCCCTACCTCTACCTAGGTCTCTTAGGGAAATGAATTCTTCCTCTGACAATTTCATAGACAACATAGACCCAAATGAACAAGCCAAAATTTGCTGTTCTGGAATTGGTGCTGATGTCACATTATTTATTTAAAATTAGCTTCTGGCTCAAGGCCAGCCTGATCTATAGAGCAGGTTCCAGGATAGTCAAGGCTACGCAGAGAAATCCTGTCTCAAAGAAAATGTTAGCTTCTGTTTCAAAAGATTCATAAGTTAAAAGAGAAAAGTGGTTTATGCAGATCTTAGAATACTGACTTCTAGAACATTTAGATAACTTCAGTGAGAGTAAGAAATATACTTAAAATTGTGGCTGTGAGGGAGTTCAGCAAGTAAAGGCCATGGCTGCTGAAATGGACTATCTGAGTTCACTTCCTGGGATCTGCACATTGGAAGGAAAGAACTGATACTCACAAGTGTTCGCCTGACTCCATCTGTGCACTCTGTTATGTGCACACACACACCCAACACCTAGGAACAAAGATGTTTATTTCAGGGTCTGAGAGACGGCTTGACAGTTGACAGTATTGGCAGAAGACTCAAGTTCCAAAATAAAAGCTTACTGTGGCAGGATTGGAAGCCTCAGATCAAAAGGGCAATTTTAGAAATTGTGGTGAGTGAATGAGGCCCTCGTTTATTGAAGAAATCAATTTGCTATCTTAATCAATGGCACCAGTGCTGTCCCGGTAATCTCTGAAAGTAGATAGGCATTTTGTGGTTCACCAAGCCGGAGATCACAAATGTTTCCTTACACCTGGCAGGCTCACACCCTTTCAAATAAGATTCTATCACCGGAGACTTGTGGGTTTATGAAGCCACAAGTTTATTAGTTAGATAAAATCTCAAGGCGTTTAGAAGTTTAAAACCAGGCTGTCAAACTGTATTTCAGTTATAATGGCAATTTCCAAAGTAAATATGACACGGTGACTTCTAAGCCTTGTTACTCTGTCTCCTTGATGGTGTGTGACTTCTGA
>LOEQ01000679.1:80438-92910 GCA_001685075.1 Bramus lutescens | reverse complement strand
CGGCAGCCTCAGCCCTTCCTGCCTGTGTTTTGAAAGCCAGCTGTGCACAGTCAGTAGTGAAGTGTTCAGCCTTAGAGTAGAAACCTGATTGGAACTTCTGATTTGCCCCCATGCTTCTGTGGATAAAAGGCAGGCACACATTTTAAAAGAAAACACGACAGCTTCATTATTATTATTATCATTAGCATCATTATCATTATCATTAGATTACTTTCCTTATATTGAAAATATCTTATATCAGCCCAGCCCAGGCTGATCTGGAGTTTACTATGTGGTCTAGAGTGGCCCTAAACTCAGCCCCGGAGTGCTGAAATCACAGATGGGAACCACCATCCATAGCTCAAATACAGGCTGAAGTAGGCAGTGCCATGGAAAGATTGGAAAGCAATGTTGAGGGTTATGTGCACCATGTGTGTACAGAAGCCTGCCCTGGTCTTAAGAGGACATCAGAGTTACAAAAGCTGGAGTTACAAGCAGATGTTAGCCACCATGTGGATGGGCATTCTTTTCGCCCCTTATTAATAAGAACCACAGACAGTAGAAACCATTATTAGCATTCTCGGGGGAGGAACCTGAAGTGCAGAGTTTAAATCACTTGTCCAAGTCCCATGACTGGTAAAATGTGCTTGTTACTTAGATGCCATTTTGAGGGGAACTTGGCACGAAGAGTTTCCAGGATATGGGGTCACCTCCAGTTTTCCCAGTGGCTGAGCACTGAGTTGAGTGAGCAGGGCAGAACATTCCAGGATTTCCATGGAGCGGTAGGGATGTCCGGGATGCTGATAGAGCTGGTTAGAGATGGTGCTGATGGTGTAAAGGATACTGCAGAAGACTGTGGGGGGTGCCTGCCATTCACGGACCTGCAGCACCTGCACTGTGGATGATTCTTCCCATATGACACTCAACAAAGCTTCTGTGAGGCAGACGTTCTCTGTATATTCCTCCTCGGTGAGAGAAAACTGAAGTCCAGAGAGCTGAACTAGTTCATGATGCAGCAGGAATTACACAGAGACTCCCTGACCTCAGAACTCCCATGCTAACCATTACATGCTTCAAGTTCAAATTAATACGAATATCCAACATGTACTGATGGCTGATTGTGCAACAGACACCATCCCATTTTATCCTCTCTTCAGTGGCTATGAAGCAAGCCGCAGTCTGTTGCAATTTTGAATTCTGTTCCTGTTGAGTGCTTATTGTCTTTTCCGGATACTTTTGAGACCAGTGTCACTCTGCAGCCCAGGCCATCATCCTGCCTAAGCCTCCTAAGTGCTGGGTGATAAGCGTGAGCCACCACACCCGTCTCACATTCCACTTGGGATGTGTATGCATCCACCAACCTTTCACTGAGTCCACTGGGGAAAAGCTCGGATTCATTTTGAACTATGAAAACAAATGGGGAGAGAAAAGAATAACTGTTCCTTAACCATCCAGTGCTGAGTCAGATGAGCAAAGCAGAAGGCAGGAGGGAGAGGGGTCAGTGACATGTCTGAGTCACAGGCACGGTGACAGGGAGCAGGAGACTCTAGACCAGGCTGACTGCAAGCCTCTTTTAGTACAGCAGTCCGAGAAGCACAGGGAAGCTGGGGGAAGCCATTCAACCAAAAAAAGGAATGATGGAGACAGGAGTCAAATGAATTTAGGATAGAGATGAGTTGAATAAAAGACACCCAGAAACTTTTCAACAATTTTTTAAAAAAAATGTTTCCACACTTCTATACTGATTGGAAATGATTTCTTGACTGCCAAACATTCTTGACATTCCAAATAACTTTGCCAGAAGTGTCAGAGGCATTCATAGAACTATGGAAGGCAGACGGCACGAGCCAAGGCACCTGCCTGGACCAACTTCTTGTATTCATACCTACTTATTCTAAGGCCACTGCTATCTCAGGGTGACGCTCAGTCCAACACCAGGAGTCTCGTTACACAGCACTCCAGGCAAATATGTGGGGGTTTTGTTTTGTCTGCCCCTTGGAGCTTCTTGTTTCCATAATTTAGGAGGGAGAGACAGGAAGAGCAGAAAGAGAAAAAGGGCAGAAATATAACCAATAATTAGGAGACCTGACATGGTTATGGTTAAGCTTTCCCAAATAAACATTTTAGCACCACCCTTCAGGCTTGGAAATTCATTTATGATCATGTTATCTCAGTCCTCTGAAGACACACTTGTGGAGACACAATTCTGCAGGACACACACTGGTCTGATATCTCAGAGGAGTCTGTTGGATGGAGACAACCGAAGTCTCTACGGTTCACCATATTGTTGGAAGTTTCCCCAACCCCATATTCTGTACTAAGATCTTCCTCCTGTGCCAACATTCGGACAGTTCACCCATTGCCTTCAAGGGATAGCCCCCTCCCTGACTAGAAAGAGAATTACTCAGGATCTTTAAAAAAAAAAAGCACTCAAGGGGTGGGCCCCTAAGGCTATTAAATCAATTGTTTAAAGATGAAGTGGAGGAAAAAAAGTATCCATCTGCAGCCACCTCCCTAGCTGGCTCAAGACTCTACCACAGGATTTCCAAGTCTTTTTCCACAAATCTTCTCTATCCCCCTCAAAATGTACACCATTTTGAAAGTGTGGCCAAGTAATTGGGGCTAGTGCCAAACAGGAACTAACTATGAGAACCACCCAGAAAGCTGTAGCTCCTCAGGGTTCATGCAAACCCAAAGCCCCTTAGGTGCGCACATCCTGATGATGGCATGGCACTGGTACCAACTCTCCCCTTTAGCAACAACACACACATCCCCTTGAAGGTCTGACATCAAACTGGAAACTCCAAAGACCAGAGAATCTCCACACATATCAATTCTTTTTGACCCATTCATGCAATAAGCTGCCACGGCATGCCTATTCTGTATTAGAGAAATTTGACAGTGTCATCCATATACCTAATAGATGGTAACCTAGTTGAAAACATACAGAAACCAGTGACGGGAAGTTAGCACATACGTCATGATGGACATGCAACCAGGACAGGAGCATGAGCTAGATTCACTGTTCAGAATCAGAGGAGACTCTCGACAAGACAGACCACTGATGCTCAGTGCATGGAACAGGCTTGAGTAGCTGGGCCAAGAAAGGAGGAAGGAAATTGTGAGAAAACAGGAGAGACGGCCAAGAAGAAGAGCGGTGTGTACTGAGCACCACAGATGACACACTGTCTACAGAAGAGGGGTGGGGTTGGGGAAAGGAAAAGTGAGCCTAGATCACATGGTCTTTGACGTCATGTTGGGGAGTTTGGACTTGACCCTTCATGCTATCAAGAACCCTGATGGTTTTTCTAGAAAGAGTTAACACCTCAATTTGCACTTTGGAGAAGTCTCACCAGCACAGTGAACAGGAGGGTTTGAAAAGATCAACAACACTGAAAACAGAGAGAGTATAGAGTCTACCACAGGGGACGTGAGGAAGTAGATGCTGTAGAAAGAGCTGAGGCTCGGGATGGAGTGTGTGCAGGGAACAAGCTGTCCTGAGCTTGCCAGGCAGGGATACGGTGAGGCAGTAGAGCTGTCAAGCCTGGGCTCTTTATGGCCTTGCTAAATGTCATAGTCTAGATGTGAACTTTTCTCTGTGTGTGCAACTGGAAACAATGTCGATCCTTCTGGGTCTCTGCCACCGTCAGAGAGACAAGCGTGGACCTGAGGTGCTGAGGGGCCTTCTTCGAATGCCCGGCATATAGACCACATAGAATGTGTGCCTAAACGTGAGTGTTCAGAGCCCAATTAGTAACAGCTCTTATAGATGCAGCGCTCATGTCCATAGATAATGCTCCAGAGATGGCTGCCATCAGGAACAGAAATGGTCATTGCCTAGGCTTGGTCCTGGATATGCAAATGAGCAAGAGTGGCCCAGATAGTCTAAGAGTCCAGGTCTTGCCCAGTTGCTCTCAGGTGAAAGGAGCTTAATCAAGCAGACCCTGAATTAGTTCTCAGTGTGTGCTCTCCTGGTGTTGCAATCAAACAGACCTAAGATAGTTCTCAGTGTGTGCTCTCCTGGTCCTGCAACCAAACAGACCTAAGATAGTTCTCAGTGTGTGCTCTCCTGGTCCTACAACCAAACAGACCTAAGTTAGTTCTCAGTGTGTGCTCTCCCTGGTCCTACAACCAAACAGACCTAAGATAGTTCTCAGTGTTGCACCCCCTGGTCCTACAACCAAACAGACCTAAGTTAGTTCTCAGTGTGTGCTCCCCCTGGTACATTTTGCTGTCCCATTTTTTAATGTTCGCACGCATCTGTCTCTCAGTGCTGGAAGTATTCATCACATGTAGGCTTTCCATAGTTATAGATGTTTTATTTAAAAAAAAATCCATGCTTCCTGCCATTTTCCATTTCCCCCATCTTACAGGATCTTGGTGATGTTTCGAAACATGAAGAGATTCTGCACCAAGTATCCCAGCGCCTGGCTTGTTTCTACCGACTCCATCCCTAAAGGGGTCCTCTATTTCTGAACTGCCTCCTGACTGGCATTTTAAGGCCCTCCTTTCTCATGGATCTTTATTGGTAAGACTGTCTTTCTCTCCCTGGTGGTGGACTCACTGCGGACTCACGACGGCATGATGCCTTCCACCGCACTCAAAGCTCGGGACTGTTGAGTCTGTACCCAAACAAAGGAGGCTTTTTCTCCGGTGCCCATGTCACCTTTTTAGGAAAATGTTAAAACAACATGACGAAGTCGGGCAGACACACGCGACTCAGGAACTGACATCTGGTCTGTGGTGAGGGAATCTGGTTTCACTTTGTAAAGTTTGCTGGTGGGTGCTCCATGCCCTGTGCGAAGCCCTCAATTACAAGCGCAAGGGAAGACAAGCGCTGCATACCAACTATCGTTTTCTCCATCAAGCTAACTGATTACAATTGGAGTTTCCTCAAAGGAGCTTGCTGGCTAATTTGTCTCATTACTACTGAAAAGGAAATGGAAATCAAGGACTTGAGGGCAGGAAACAGTAAGCAAATATGATCAAAGGTTTACTGCATGAGCTGTGGGTTTAGTGGGAAAATAATAAAAAGATTAATGTCACAGTAGATCAAATATAATCAAACTTTGAACTATTCATTAAGCTAATATGCTTTAAAATTGAAAGCCAAATAAAGTAACTGCATGGGAATATTCTTAAACCATCGGGTACAGATATCTTTCATTGGAAACCAAAACGCAGACCATCCAGAGAGCCAACATCTATTGCTTTCCTGCTAATTCGAGGTCTAGAATGTACCTTTGAATCTGATCGCCCTAGTACCCGTATCTCCATTATTTCATCTCTGAGCATCACCACCACACGAGCCTCGGCCTTGCGAGGAGGATTGTAAACAAGGAGCAGCTGGCTAAAGATAGCGCACCACTGACATAGCCACAATAGAGGAGGAAACTAGAAGCGTGGAGTGCAATCAGGGGGATAAATGCAGGCGACGTACCAAGAAAAAGTGCAGCCGAGAGGAGAGACGAAGGCGGGAAGCATCCAGGATGAGCAATAGGAAACCGAGGAATGCTGAAATCCATTGAGAAGGGCTTTCCATTCATGGGAGTGTTTAGAGGTAGCCTTGGGAAGGGTGGAGAGAGACGTTTCTCCTGATTTAGGAAGATCACAGATAAAGTATTTTCCTTACATAATATCAAAATGTGATAAAAAAAAAAACAATTGATGTCTTACGACAAGTATCAGGAGCAGTTTTATGACAATCACTGCAACCATAACGATCAGAGCTCAAGACTCAAGTCCTCTCACTTCCCAGGTGAGGGAGCTCAGCAAGGCACTTAGCCTTTCTATGCCTGATTTATCGACTGACAGTGCACACAGGGAAGGAAGCCTGGCTTGCAGGGCTGGTGAAGCTTAAACATGATGTTAGTGGACAGAATATGATCAACAGGCTCGAGGTGCTGCCCGTGGAACGACAAGAAGCCGGTAACTGGCAGATACTATTACTGGGTTTTAACCTTCCCTTGAGCGAAACATTTTGATCCATTACCACTCCCAAGTCTTTCCTCTCTTCAAAGCAGCAGTCCACCAAAAATCAAGTTTCACTCTGGGTTTCCAGAGGAAGATTGTGGTTTTGAATCCAGGATGTTCCCAGACACCTGGGCAAGAGGCAGAGATACCTGTTCTGCCTCGGCATGAATTCAGAGTCCATGCTCATCCAGAGATCTGGGTCACTGGCCTTCTGATGCCTGACTTCTTTGCTCGTTAAAGAGATATGAATTTCTAACTTCAGTTAACCAGATGTAAAAGAGTGAAGGTGTCCGGGCAACCGTGTCACATTTCCATTCGCTTCTGGGTTTCACTGTCTAATTAGAAATATATTTTCATCGGAGTGCTTAAAAAGTTATACTAATATATATTATCAGGGCTTTCGACCTTAGCACTAGCATGCATGTACATAAGCTAAGGTTTTCAAATATTATATTAGTTCCACATCTGTACTCAGAGCATCACTGAAGTGTCGCAGATGTTAAAGATGTTCTGCACTCTTTACAGTCTCTGTGCAATAAATCAGTTCTTGGGTTCAGTTCATTGGTTGTACATGTTAAATGGAGCAGAAGGAAGAGAGGCCAATCGTTCAAGATGTGTCTAGAAGTCTGGTGAGTTGGTAAATCATGAGGAGTAAAAGGCTGGGGTGTGTCTCTGAAGGCAAAGTAATTATACCTTGAGCTCCAACTTAGAAAGTCAAAACTGAGCTAATTAAATGAAAATAGTACAGCTTTCACATGCCAGTTATATTATCAAAAAGTTCTTCAATAAGTTTATGCACTTTTAATAAGCAAAAGCACTAGTCAGCTTTAAAAAACAACAACAACCGAGAAGTGTGATGCATTCCTCGCCTATAGATCTGAACGAGACAAAACAAAGCCTCGTGGATGTGTTTGTTCATTAATTCTTAAAAAGCCAGACTTGGCGTTGTTATCATGTCAACTGGCACCAGACCATGCTCAATTTAGAGCAGAACAAAGTGGAGCCCAAAGTCTACAATGGTAGGGTTTTCATCACACTAATTAACAGCCATTTTGTTTAAAATAAACAGATACGAGTCTAATTGCCTTTTTTACATAAGAAAGAGACTATCTTAAAAGTTAAAACAGGCTAAGAAAAGATCAGACAAACGCCACTCAGAGAAGCAAAGTGTGTGTGAAAGGGGCTGAGGAAGTCTGGGCTGCTGTTTGGACTGACAGCCCAGTGAGGTAAAAGGAATTACAAGCTCGGGAAGGTGAAAGGGACCCTGAGGTGAATGACCCCAGTGACCCAGCCTCTCACACCTTTCTTCAAGGAGGGAGCAGGCCACACCTTTGTCTGCAGTGGGCTGACCAAGCTAATTAGGACTGAGCCACTGGTTATATGTAATTGGTTGCCTGTACCCAACATTCCTTGCCTAAAGAGGAAGTCGTGCTACTGAAAGGTCAAAGGTAGATCTGGATCCAGATGTTGTCCTTCTCTGAGGCTTCCAAAGGGTTGTTAAATGAAGGGCTTTGCCTTTGGGTCTGTAGAATCTCTTTTCATTGAACCAATAGCCAAGTTGATGTGACCTGGAGTCCCATCTCCACCTCCTGTCAAAGCAATTCCTGGACACCCAGAGAAGTCACGAGTTTCCAGAGCTATCACAGAAGGTCAACAGACTCACTGCCTTTATTAATTGAAGGAATATATGTCTGTGGTACACAGGTGTAATGCTATCTCTGACATAAACCAGCAACTGCACTGGCCAGCTATTTAAATGGCATGTCACTGCATCCACAAAGCAGAAAACCAACCATAGAGATGATAACTTCAGATCATTGTCTGGTACTACTTACTTTCTATTGTTTAATTAAGTCAGAAGAATCTCGCTATGCAACCCTGTCTAGCCTGGGACTCACTATGTAGCCCAAGTTTGTAGCAATCCTCCTGCCTCAGCCCCTCAAAAGCTGGAACTATAAATATCATACACTGACTTCTCAGAAATACTCAGGTTTCTTTAGCCACTAGCTCCCTTGTTACCAACTACACTGTATGTGGAGAGGGGCTTCTCAAAGTTCTCTGGAAAGCCATTGTAAAAGCATGCATCTACTATTGGCATATGCTATTATCTGCATCCATGATCCACATACACCATTAACTGTGTTCGTAATAAAACTGGTAATTTTACAGCATACTACACTATCTCTTCTTATTTGGTTTTCATGAGACAAGGTCTTATGAGATAGCCTGAGCCAGTTTGCATTAAGTATGTAGCCCAGGCTGACTTGGTAGTCTTTCTTCCTCAAACCTCCTGAGTGTTGGAATTATAGCTATGAGCCACCACACCCAGGTATATTGCATAGTAAACTTTGAAAGGAAAACAACCTCGCATGGATATAGATTATCTGCGTTAGGATGGTATGACTATCTGCTCTTATGAACTGAATGCCTAGCAGACATCAACAAGATGGAAAGGTGTGCATCAGTTGGGAATACCATTTTTAAATGTCAAACCAAACAACGGGATTTTCTCAATACTTTGCTATACTATATATAGGTAGGGTTTAGTTTTGCTTTAAAAGGCCTTGATTTGCTGAGGTCTAGCAGACTGGAAGTTTTCTAGAACAACTCGCTTAATATAAAGTAACATGGCTTATACCCCAAGAGAATCTGTTATCTATCACAGTGCCTTTAAATCATGTCTAGATGGCTCCATCTGTGTAACTCACCCAATAAAAAGTCACATTAAATTCTGGTACCAGTCTGTAGGAAGACGGAGGAGGGCTGGGTGAGTAGCTCAGCAGTAAGGCACTTGCTCAGCAGGCATGAGGCCCTGGGTTTGAATGCTAGCATTAGAGGACAATGTGAGACTACTAGATCGTAACTGCAAATGACTTTATGCTAAACATGACTAACGGTAATTCTGCACAGGCTAATTTAGAGTGTAATGAGCTTTCCTTTATCTGCCTTTAAAATTCTATGACTTGGTAGAAAAGAGGAAACTGGGAGACTGGGGATGTGGCTTTCAGCTGATAGAGAGCTTGCCTCACACGCATAAGGATTAGATCACTAGTGTGCCTAATCTGGGCACAGTGGCATGCACCTGTGCTCCCAACACCTGGGAGGGGGAGGAGGCAGGAGAGGAATCATAAGCTCAGAGTCATCTTTGGCCACAGAGCAAGGTTGAAGCCAGCTTGGGATACATAAGGCCAATTTTTAACATAAAAATAAAAGAAATAAGTAGAAAAATCCAATAAATTATCCAACTATTGTTTTTCTAGTACTCCTGTGAGTTTATCAAAATTTAGTAAGCTGAACATGTGTAGGAACAGAACTTGATCCAGGCTCTCCTGTCCAGGGAGCAAGCTTCTCTTGGCAAAGCTCCTCAGTTCCCCTTCCCCAGCTCCCAGCACAAATTCCTGGAAAAACCTGTTACTATGGATGATGCCCGGTCCAACTAGGCGGGTGTGACTAGTCATTGACTATGGATAATGCCTGGTCTAGCTAGGCAGGTGTGACTAGTCATTGATTATGGATGATGCCCGGCCCAGCTAGGCGGGTGTGATTAGTCAGTGACTATGAGTGATGCCTGGTCCAGGTAGGTGGGTGTGAATATCCAGTGACTGTGGATAAGGCCTGGTCTAGCTAGGCAGGTGTGACTAGTCATTGACTATGGATGATACCTGGTCTAGCTAGGTAGGTGTGACTAGTCATTGACTATGGATGATGCCTGGTCCAGGTAGGTGGGTGTGAATAGCCAGTGACTATGGATAATGCCTGGTCTAGCTAGGCAGTTGTGACTAGTCATCGACTATGGATGATGCCTGGTCCAACTAGGTGGGTGTGACTAGTCAGTGACTATGGATGATGCCCGGTCCAGCTAGGCAGGTGTGAATAGTCAGTGACTATGGATGATGCCTGGTCTAGCTAGGCAGGTGTGACTAGTCATTGACTATGGATAATGCCTGGTCCAGGTAGGCGGGTGTGAATAGTCAGTGACTATAGATGATGCCTGGTCCAGGTAGGCAGGTGTGAACAGTCAGTGACTGTGGCTGCCTCCTGGCCCAGCTAGGCGGGTGTGATGAGTGTGGGGGGAGAAATCATGAAGGATGCTGCATCAAAGTGTGAGCACCCCTGTCACCTATCCCTGCTTTCTTGGCACTGACCATCTTGTGTGTCATCAGTGTTCCAGAACAGTGAGTGCCCAAAGCAGGACAACAGAAGTCCACACAACACAAAGAGTGGACTTCATTAAAGGCCAGGTGACAGATTAACTCTAAACTTCAATTAGGAACAAGAGAGAAACATCTCTTCGCTGCTGGTAGGTTTAGAGTTTTGATTCAAGACAGGATCTCACACTGTGGCCCACAATGACCTATGCAAAATTTGCTATATAGTCAAGTCCAGCCTCAAACTGAAAGCAGTCCTCCTGCTTCAACCTCCTGAGCCTTAAGATTACAAGTATGCTTCCACTTTCTGGCTTCTTCTTCAATTTCTTTCTTCAAAGATTTAAAGTTCTTGCCATACAGGTCTTCCACTTGTTTGGTGAGAGCTACTCTGAGATATTTTATGCTGTTTGTGGCTATTGTGAAGGGTGACGTTTCTCTGATTTCTTTCTCAGCCCATTTATCACCTGTATGAAGGAGGCTACTGATTTTTTTGAGTTAATCTTGTATCCTGCTACATTACTGAAAGTGATTATGAGTTAAAGAAGTTCCTCGGTAGAATTTTTGGGATCACTTATGTAAACTATCATATCATCACCAAATAGAGTTTGACTTTCTTCTCTGCTGATTTGTATCCCCTTGATCTCCTTTTGTTGTCTTATTGCTCTAGCTAGGACCTCAAGAACTATATTGAATAGATATAGAGAAAGTGGACAAGCTTGTCTTGTTCTTGATTTTAGTGGGATTGCTGTGAGTTTCTCTCCATTTAGTTTGATGTTGGCTGTTGGCCTGCTGTATATTGCCTTTATTATCTTTAAATATGTTCTTTGTATCCCTGCTCTCTCCAAGACCTTTATCATGAAGGGATGTTGTNCTCTCCATTTAGTTTGATGTTGGCTGTTGGCCTGCTGTATATTGCCTTTATTATCTTTAAATATGTTCTTTGTATCCCTGCTCTCTCCAAGACCTTTATCATGAAGGGATGTTGTATTTTGCCAAAAGATATTTTAGCATCTAATGAGAAGACCAATTGTGGTTTTTATAGATCTTTCATGCTCTTGGGTAGGCAGAATTAACAAAGTAAAAATGGCAATCTTACCAAAAACAATCTACAGATTTAATGCATGCCCAGAAAAATTATTCACAGACCTTGAAAGAAAGATACTCAACTTCATATAGAAAAGCAAAAAACTCAAAATAGCCAAAACAATCCTGTACAATAAAGGAACTTCTGGAGACACCACTATCCCTGACTTCAAACTCTACTACTGAGCTACAGTACAGAAACAGCCTGGTATTGGCATAAGAACAGACAGGAGGACCAATGGAACAGAATTGAAGACCCAGATATTAATCTACACACTTACAAATTCCTGATTTTTGACAAAGAAGCAAAAACTATAAAATGAAAAAAAGAAAACATATTTAACAAATGATGCTGGCATAGCTGGATGTTAACATATAGAAGAATGAAAATAGATCCATATATATCAGCATGCACAAAACTCAAGTCCAAATAAATCAAAGACCTCAACATAAAACCAGGCACACTAAACCTCATAGATGAAAAAGTGGGAAGTACATGCATTGGTACAGTGCAGCAAGGAGGTCGCTTGTTTGTTCCTGGTCACTTAGCCCCAAAATTATCTTATAGAAACTGTATTAATTAAATCACTGCTTGGCCCATTAGCTCTAGTTTCTTATTGGCTAACTCTTACATATTAATTTAGCCCATCTCCATTAATTTATGCATCACCACGAGGTCGTGACCTACCAGCAAAGTTTCAACACATGTCTGTCTCCAGCAGCAGCTCCATGGCTTCTCTCTTACTCAGCCTTTCTTTCTCCCAGCATTCAGTTTAGTTTTCCCCGCCTAGTTAAGTTCTGCCCCGCTATAGGTCCAAAGCAGTTTCTTTATTCATTAATGGTAATTACAGCATACATAGGGAAATGCCACATCAGTACAGGAGACCACTTCTTAAATATAACCCAAGTAGCACAGACACTGAGAAAAACAATTAATAAATGGGACCTCCCGCAACTGAAAAGTTTCTGTAAAGCAAAGGACACGGTCAACAAGACAAAATGGCAGCCTACAGAATGGGAAAAGATCTTAACCAACCCCACATCAGACAGAGGTCTGATCTCCAAAATATACAAAAAACTCAAGAAATTGGTAATCAAAAGACAAATAATTCAATAAAAGAAATGGAGTACAGACCTAAACAGAGAACTCTCAATAGAGGAATCTAAAATGGATGAGAAACACTTAAGGAAATGCTCACCATCCTTAGGCATCAGAGAAATGCAAATCAAAACAACTCTGAGATTCCATTTTACACCTGTAAGAATAGCCAAGATCAAAAACACTGATG
>LOEQ01000679.1:68112-80205 GCA_001685075.1 Bramus lutescens | reverse complement strand
TAAAGCAAAGAAAACCAGCCCACAAATCACAACCCCAGAGAACCTAGACAACAACGATGCCCCTAAGAGAGACATACGTGGATCTAATCTACAGGGAAAGTAGAAAAAGACAATATCTCCTGAGTAAATTGGGAGCATGGGGACCATGGGAGAGGGTTGAAGAGGAGGGAAGAAGAAAGGAGGGAAGCAGAGAAAAATGTATATAGCTCAATAAAATCAACAAAAAAAATTGCAAGGCAAGTACAATAGAAAATTTTTTAAAAAACAGATTACCAGTGTGTGGTGTCATTCTGGTTAGGAAAATCTTGCAGTCGTTTCCCAGAAGACTGGCATTAGTATCATGGCACCTGATGTTCTGAGCAAGGCTCTGCCCATGTCTGTCTGAGAGACACGACCCTTTTGCAAGCCTTGTGTCGTGGTGCACCAGAGGTAAGCGCCCTGCTTGAGTCAGATGTGGAAACATTTAGAGGAATCTCACAAAACACTGTTATGTCTGCTGAAGCTAAGAGAAACAAAACACAATACAACACAGGCGCATAGGCCTGAAATAAATGCTTTGCTTTCTTCTGTGTGGCTTTTCCCCCTTTGCTTCTTAAAGTGTTACCACACTTTACATCAGCATCACTTCAGGAGACATTATAAATAATTTATTGTGTGGCTGTTCTTCGCTAGGCATCTTCCACTTTGTGTTTTGAGACAGGGTCTCTCACTGGTCTGGAACCCCCAGTAGGTTAGGTGGCTAGCCAGCGATCCCCAGGGATCCAACAGTCTCCTCCTCCCAAGTATTGGGGTTAACAAATCCAGTCAGTGGACCTGATATCTTCACACGGGTTTGGCTGACTGAACGTGGATCCTTTTGTTTGCAAGGCAAGCATTTTGTTGACAGCTATCTCGTGTCTGGGACTTCTTCCTCCCACGGGACAAGGTGTTCTCTGAGGGCAGGGACAGCGTGGCACTCCTCCAACAGGTCCTGATGCTCAGAGGCAGCTGAGGAGCTGCCGGTTGCTAACTCAACCTCTGCTCCAAAGAAAGATTCAGAGGGCAGAGAGCTGGCTTGGGAGCTCGTGAGTCACAAACGAAATTTCCCGTCGGAAGAAATGTTCACACACGTTTTCAAGTAAAACAATCTGCAGCTAATAGTGGGATGGTCGGATTACGGCTTGAGTTGGTTTTACTTTCTTTTGTTTTGGTTTTTGAGTTAGTGTCTTGAAATAGAGCTGTGGCTACCCTGGAACTCATCGTGTATCCCTGGCTGGCCTCTTCAGAAATTCTCCTGTCTCAGCTTGCTGAGGCAAGTACCACCATGCCTGGTTCCCAACATTTTGCTGTGTACCCATGCGTAGATTCTGGGATTAGGATTCAAAGACTCTTAGATATTGTTATATATTAGGTTTAGAATTGAATCACCCCAAATAGTTATAATTTCACACCAGAGTGTTGGAAATAACAGTGTTTGTCCATTTTTAGAAATGTCGCTGAGGGTGGTGGCATAGGCTTGTAATCCCAGCACTTGAGAGCCAAGGCAGGAGGCTTACAAGGTCAAAGTCAGTCTTGGCTACACAGCAAGACATTGTCAAAAAACAAAACATAAAACTTAATGACTGTATGTAAATGATAGTCTCAAGTTAAAGAAAATGAATTATTTTCAAAGAAATTTACAAAACCCTGAAGCTCTCTGGGCTCCAAATTCTCTGGGATCTACCATGAACAGTGAGATTCCTATTACTGATATTATTATCAATTAACTGAGAACTGATATCATTATCTTAGACTACATAATCTAGCTATTTATTATTCACATTTACATCTATATTTATGCTTACCTGCAATTGATATATTAACTACTTAAATATGAATGTATTGGATTCTAGTTGATGGGCATAAATTATTTTAGAAGCCCACTAAAACAAAATGTAGTTAAAGAACTCTTTAATGGAAGCTGTAAATTAATGCAACAACTTGCTTGAGAATTGTAAGTTTTATTAACTAAATCAAACTGATTTGCTAGGTTCTTAAACATAACAAAAATTTCCACAAAGAAAGCAAGCAAACATACTTAAATATTCTTAAAATGAGTTCATCTGACATGTGGGGACCTCAGTTATGACACCCAAAGCGAAGGCCTGGGATACATATCCCAAGGGCTTCCTAAGTTACGGCGGAAATGGTGCAATCAGTCTAGACTGTATTCTTTCACCTAACGTAGCATAAAAGTTTAGTGCTGCTTAAATATAAGCCTTTTGAACGAAGAGTTGAGCGTTACAGTTTGATGTGAAACATCCTTCATAGGCCCGCAGTTTGAATGCTCAGTCTATGGCTTGTAGAGTATTCTGGGTCGTAGTAGAAACTGGATATTAGACCTTCCTGGAGGAAGTAGGTTACTGGGGCTAACCCTTGGAGGTTATACCTGGTGCCCGGTATTCTGTGTCTCTCTTATTTTCTCTCTATTTCTCCTTCCTGTCCACCACAAAGTAAAAAAATTCCTTACTATATATTCACTCTGCTATGGTATCATCATGTTCTTTCTGTCAAGAGCATGAGCCAAGCACCCATGAAATGAACCATCTGAAACCTGAAACCATGAGCCAGAATCCCTGTTTCTTACTTCAAGTTGTGTATGTCAGAGTTTTTGTTACTGTTATGAAAAGGCTCACCAACACCATATATAAAGAATGTCTTTAAGTGTGAAGGCCTAGTTACAATACTTGCATATATTTTGATTTTAATAAAGTTATATTAAGTAAAAACACTCTATAAAAATCCACATTCAGAAATATTAAAGGGGCAATCAGACAGTTACTCACTGTGCACACATCTACTTATTAAACAATTCTCCAACATAAAAAAAATCTACACTAGATGCTGGGGTTGGTTAAATAATTGTAATGTTAATATACATATTGGATGTCTGCTATAGACAGGCAGAAATCTATGAACTTGCCAAGTAATTCACTCAATTCTGAAAACTGCATGCTTCTTTTACTTAAATGAGAATAACTTAGCTACCAAGGCCCAAGGAATGCACACGCCCAAGTTCCCACCTCCAAGGGCCTTCCAGAGGAGTGTGCACTAGGGAAGTGTGCACACTGGGGAGGTGTGCAAGATGAACTGTAATGTCACAGCGCTTTCTCACCACCATGCTTGTTCTGCCTCCCAGAAAGGCGCTACCATTTGGCTTCTCTGCCAGCGTGGAGCCTTCGCACACCTGAATTCAAAACTTCTGTGACGGCTACTTATTAAAATACTCTTTGTCCATCCTGCCTGATACGATCTGGAGAGTTCTGATAAGTCGTCATCACAATTATTTACAGGATTGTCCGAACCCAGAGAGGAAGTAAGATTTTTAAAAGAAAAGCAAAACATTTGAATGAGAGAATTATCTTTAGCTCTAGTGGCAACAGCAGCGCCACATCCTCATCAGTCCCCTTCAGACAACAGCCGCTTGGACGGCAGGAAGCAGCAGCGAGGCACGGCTAAGTGCATGGGCACACACGGGAAACGGCAGAACATAAACAAGCGGAATGTATCAGGGTAGAAACAGAATTACTCTTAAAAGGCAGTTTTTCCTGTTACTGAGTGAAAGATGGTGTAACGCCTCAGAGGAAAGACAGAAGAAATCAAGACCTCTCTCGTTTGACAGTGAGGACCTATTAAGAAGAATTTTACTCATAGTCTGTGCTGTCTTTGAAATGCTGACATGTGGCAATATCAGAAATGACATGTGACACTAACATATCATAGACAAGTACACACTGAGTGGAGAGGTGCAGAGTCCCTAGTGGGGAAGGTTGAGAAAGGAGTGAGCCTACACATTTTTATTGAAATTTAATTTCAGTATGTGTATCAATAAGTGATACATTTAGGAACCAAGTAAATGTACAAAGTCAAAATTTCAATTTTTTTCACTCAGAAAAAAATTATGATTCAGGAATATATTTTCATTTATCTGATTGAATTTTTCTTTGAATTTGTATAGATTACGTCTTTTAAGAAACATTTGGAACAAGTTTGTTCTTTGGGATATATGTTTACTTATTTGAGTATGATACAAATTTTAATTCATGTAGAATGTCCTCAAATAACCATGCCAAGTAGAGGAAAGCACACATATGTGGATTACTGACACATGCGCTATATTCACTTGTAGCTTTAGGTCAGAGCACACCATGAGCAAGAGGCTACGCTGATGTATCTACTTCAAAACCAAAGGAGACCCTAGCCCCTCAGCTCCAAGGCTAAGGTGGGATTGCGAGCTGAAAGTCAGCAAGGGCAAGGCAAAAGCTCTAGAATAGTAGCCTAGGCTGCAAGACCCAGGTTTCTTAAAATGTCACAAAAGTGGTCTTGTTGATAAATGATACTTATGTTCAAATACTCATTCCTTAATGCAAAATCATATTCATATGTTTCTTGCCTAGGCATGCATGTATAAATATGTAAATTAAATCCATAGACAAGTATAAAGAGCCATATAAAAATGTATTTCCCCACCATCACTCTTGCAATGTAACAACTCAAATGCAAGTAACACTGAAGCTAACTCCAGTTTGGTCACAATGATGCTCATGCGCCTGTTTGTTGAGTAAGGAATGACATTTTAGGGCAATTTTCCTTTAAAAAGCATTACGCTTCTCTAGTGCTCAACAATCATAGCGGTGAGGAGAGTGTGGCTTCCGCTTTGACTCATGATGAAAGGCAGTAACAGGACATAGATCTTCTGGAAAGTGGGGACACCTGGTGACTTCACTCAGCCCCACAACTAATTTCTCTTTCAGTGAGAGTCCTCGCTGGCTCTTCTGAGTCACTCACCACAGAAACTTGGCCACACTTGGGGCAACCCCATCATCTGGAAGTGTAATTTGGTTACTCAAGTGCACAGAAGGTTTTCCACCCTGGTGAGATGGTAATCGTGAGGCTCGCCTCCTTAACTGGGAAAGCAGCTAATATGAGTACTGAGTACTCCAGTTTATAAGGACCCAGAGGTTCCTTTGTCTTCAGGGAGCATAGATGTTTCTACACAGACTCTTTAAACACAGTGGCATGCCCACTAGGACACTGGCCATTACACAGCCAAAGATCTTCTTGCTGACATATGTTACTGAATATTTAGCCACCAGCTCACAATAATTTGGCTTTGGGAACCTTCAACTCTCTCTATATAACTATATATAAACTCATAAATAAATTAGTCTTTCTAAGCATCTTTCATATTTATCTCTATATATAAATGTAATAAAAATTTAAAAGATCAATTCTCTATTGGCATGAGGCACACATACATGTTCACATACATGTACCATATGTCATACATGACGAGGTCAGTTTTCTCATTCCATCATGTAGGTCTGGGGTGAAACTCAGGTCATCATGCTGGCTTAAGCCACTCACTGTGCATTCTTGCCAGCCTTATCTTCTATATTTTAAAGTGCTCACATTAAACTCATTTTATGATCAATCTCTTTATTAATTCTGTCTCTAAGCATAGCATGGAGTTCACATGTGCTTCTTTTGAATTCTTTTCAAGCAAGGAACTGTGGCCGCACAGCCGACTGAGTCTACATAGGACATTGCAAAGGCAGAGGTGAGTTACGTTTGCTCTGTCCATTGTGCCCTAAGTGTGCATGTGTGACTGGCATGACAATATGCAAGAAATGGGCACGGTTTATAGTATTGGCAAACATCCTTCTGCCTGTACAGAGCATCCTTAGTCTCAAAAAGTCTTACAGAGAAGCAAATTTGGCTGTTCATCCTGTCTGACACCAAAGTTCTCATTTAGCCAAGATACACACACACACACACACACACACACACACACACACATACATACACAGTACTTCTCATCCTTCTGCATAAGTCAACTCTTTCAATTCAATAATCTATTGCTCTTCTGTGATGGCTGATGCTTAGCTTCCTGAAAAGTTGTCAGTTTTACTAAGTTGCTCACTCTCTTATTTTTGATTCAAAATACTATAGATATCTTGAAGGCAATGGCACCACTTTTGTGAGTTAAAAAATAGCTACACAACCAAAAATGCCTTGGTGAGGATAGTCTCAAGTCACCTTGGCTCTTCCTAGCTGTCAGTGCTTTAAATCATACTAATTAGGAGCAGTACACATGTTCTTCTTTCTTCTGGAAAGAACAAGCCACAGCTGGGTTCCTCTGGACCTCTAGACAAGGGAAGGTAGGTGGTTCCCTGTGTTAGGACTTCTTCCTCCTCTGAATGCCTTGAGTGAAACAACGAATTTGCTTTAAGAAGCTGAACTGTATGCTCTCTGCAAGAGTGATCCCTGTACACACTCCTCCCCTTTCAACATCCCCATGCCACAGAGATGTCTGAAACTCTTTCCCCATGAAGATGCAGGTCCTCTCCCAACAGATTATTTCAGTCTTAATTTATATTCTCAATCCATAGCTGCAAATGAGGTTACATTTTAAAAGTTCAAACTGGGGGCTGGGGCTTCTCCAGTAGCCATCACTTGCTGTGCAAACATGGGAGCCGAAGTTCAGATCTCCAGAAACCATGTTTAAAAGAACCGCAGGCATGCAGTTCAGCCTGTCTCTCTGGTGCTGGGGAGGCAGAGACAGGGGGATCCCCGAGGCCCACTTTCCAGCTGGCTACTCATGCTAACTCAGTGAGCTCCGAGGTCAGGGAAAGGCCCTGCCTCAAACAATAAGGAGGACAGTGACCAAGGAAGACATCTGAGGTCACTCTGGCCTCCACATGTGTGAGTGTGGACCTACACATACACATGCACACACATGAACACACACACATCCCTCACACACATTAAATTTAGCATTAAAAATATACAGATGATAAGATTAAATAATACAGGCCATTTATAGGACACCACTTTTAAAATGTGTAGGAATTACATATTTTTGTACAAGAAGGAAGACATCTGAAGCAGACACAGAGTCTGAGTTTCTAAGGAGCGTTCACGGAGTCTGGCAGCTAGGACAAGAGCAAGAAAGTCTGAGGATGGAGAAATGGCCTGCTTGGAGCCGCTGACACGGGTTCACGGCGAAGAGCAGAGGGAGCTCACACAAGTTATTCAACAGAACACTAATAACACGGTGCTGCAGAATGAAGACAGAAAAAATGTGAATACCACATCCCAACAACCAATAATGAGAACACAGGCCAGACAATTAAAATACCATTTGGGCGGTTCTTGGCTTGGAAACAGAGAAACAATTCCAAGATTTTTCTATCCCTCATAATCAAAGCCACAATCTTGGAGGCTATTAGAAAAGATAACTCCACCAGTAGCTCAGATTAGGGTGTAAGTAGCTCGGAATTGGTGCTGAAAGCACAAAACCGTCCAAACACACTGTTAGCAAGACCAACGGCTGTAGCAGAGGGACATAGACAGCACATGCCAAAAAGCCCGTGGGGCACAGCTGGCTCTGCCACTGACTCTGTGTGTGACGACCTCTCTATACTGTGTTTTAATCTATGTAGCATGTGCCATTCCAAGCCCCTTTCTCATTTGCTGGGATGATCAGAGGCGATGTATCTAAAACGCACCCATGAAAGGTTATAGAGTTAATAACTGGTTACGTTGGATATTGCATTTTTTTCACACTGAGGCCTCCAAACTTCTCTTCCCTGAAGTACTTCTTTCTCTTTTGCTGTCTACCAAAAGCAAGCAGGCCTTTCCGGCAGCTAGCATTCTGCTACCATAAGTAACGCACCACCGCACATCCACTCGCACGCACATACACACTGCACGCCTCCCAGTGAGGCTGGCAGAATTTCATAATTCTTGTCATTGCTGCTGCTGTTGTTTTACAGAGTTCCCCATAGTCCAGCCTGCTCTCTGTCTTGCCATTTAGTTGAAGCTGGGCTTAAACACCTGATCCTTCTGTCTCCACCTCCCACATCCTGGGATCACAGGCATGCACCGCCATGCCCTGCTATAATTATGTTTTGAAATGCAGTGTTTTAATAGGCTAACTGGTAGCTCATATAACTTTCAACAAATAATGCAAAACTCAAGACCTCCACTTCTGTGCAGGCTCAGAAGTAGCATGGCTAACCACTGTCAGATGTGAGCTCTTTCTCCAACAACTCAAGTGGTTAGTTCAGTGCCAGTGACTGTGTTTGGGAAGCTACTATTTCCAGCAACAGCCCACTCCAGGCTTAGCAGTGACAGTAAAAACCTTTCTGTCTCCCCGTGGTTCTCAACCTGTGGGTCATGACCCCTTTGGGGGATGAATGACCCTGTCACAGGGGTCACATATCAGATACCCTACATAACCGATATTTACATTACAATTCCTAACAGCAGCAAAATTACAGTTATGAAGTAGCAATAAAAATAGTTTTATGGTTGGGATCACCACAACATGAGGAACTATATTAAAGGGTTGTAGCATTAGAAAGGTTGAGAACCACAGCCTTAGACTGAGCCCACACCTGGCCCCTAACAGGACCTCACAGGGGAAATTCTAGTCTACCGAAGTGTACAGGTCTCTTGCTCCCAGAGGCGCCTTGGAGCTCATCTGCTCCTGGATATTCCGCAAGTCATGTCAGCATCCGTTTGCTAGTCTCCGTAATCCCTTTAAGGTGCAGTATAAAATTAGTTCAAAATAAGGTATTTATAATAAAGTACTGGTCCATATAGGTATAGTGGCCTTTTGGCTGGCCATTCCATGTTTCACATTAAATTTGGGGACAACCATAACAACATTAAAAATTCAACAATATTAGCTCACTCTGACTCTACTAACCAGAGGCCTTTTCCTTATAAACACATGTTTGCTATCTTGTTTTCTAGGGAGAGACTTTCCGTTGATCCTCACAGCAGTGACCTGTCAGTCATCCTGATGAGAAGAATCTGAACTCGGAGGCTGCCAACCACACAGAGATAATTCATCCCAACCTGGAAAGTTCTTCAAATGTACCCATCCCCCAGCAGGGAGCTCACCCAGGAGGTGGGGTATATAACACAAGAGACACAGCTCTTCAAATGTACCCATTCCCCAGCAGGGAGCTCACCCAGAAGGTGGGGTGTATAACACAAGAGACACAGCTCTTCAAATGTACCCATTCCCCAGCTGGGAGCTCACCCAGAAGGTGGGGTATGTATCACAAGAGACCCAGCTCTTCAAATGTACCCATTCCCCAGCAGGGAGCTCACCCAGAAGGTGGGGTATATAACACAAGAGACCCAGCTCTTCAAATGTACCCATTCCCCAGCAGGGAGCTCACCCAGAAGGTCGGGTGTATAACACAAGAGACCCAGTTCTCTGGAAAGATCCTGGAAGTTTTCATTTCTGTTGTCAATTTACTGCATGTCACCAGCTTTCTTTGGCTTTAGTGGCATGGCTTTCAATATCATTGACAATATCTTGCTAAAATCTAAAAACACCATATCAAATATATCCAGCTCCTCGTCCAGAAATGTTTAAACAAATGACAGGGGTGTGTGAGTTGAAGGTCTACGGCATGAAAGCAGAAGTGGTGACTGAGAAACGAAAGGAACCAGGCAGAGTGAGTGAGGCAGGAGGCACAGGGGAGGGAGGGACTCGCATATATATGCAAATGCCATAATGAAACCCATTATTTGTATGCTGATTGAAAAACTAACTTAAAGCGTGTTTGAATAAGAAAAATTAAAGAACGACAGCTGGGAAAATGGCATAGCGAGCAAAATGGCTGGAACTCAAGTATGATGATTGGGTTTGATCCGCAGGACCCACATGGTGGAAGGAGAGAATTGACAGCTGCAGGTTGTCCTCTGACCTCCCCACATGCACCATGACATCCATGACATGCCTTCCACATACGCAAACACGATGTAAAATAAAGCATTTTTAAAAGAATGAGAATGGAAAAAAGAAGACAGGTAATAAAACATATACTAGTCTATGTTGGCATTTAAAATGAAAACCAAACACAGGTGCCTAAAAGTCACCAAGGTAAAAATATCCAATAAACTTTTTTCACTAGATCAATAATATATTTTTAAAAAAATCAACCATCTTAGCAACCAGCATCCTACCAGTAAGAAAAGTCCATTAATTGCTCCTTTAAAATATTATAAATTTCCAAATCATGTAGAAAGAAAGCAAAAGGAAAGTCTTGTCTGCGTTCACCTACAAACAAGAGTGGAAAGCTGTTGACTACCCTCATCACGAACTCACGCCGCTACTGAGTCAACAGGCATAACTTGAGATGCCAGTAGTTACTGTCGTTCACAGGTGGATAAGACTGTGGTGGCTCCCTTCCACCAGAAGCCTGGATGTCTCTTTCCAGTACTCTGAGAACAAGCCGGTAAGAAGGAAACTTCTCGGTCAGTAGCAACTCAAGTTTTCCCTCCATGGTCTCTTTAGCAACAGGGTATCATATCAGTAAGCAACCAAAAGCAATAGCCTAGCCTATATTTTGGGGGAACACCTTTGACTGACAACTTGAGGGGAAGCATGCCATGCCCACATTGCAATGCATAGCCCCCACACCCAGAAGTACAAACTGGAGTCAACGGATTATTAATTTTTTAAAAAAAAATAAAGAAACCTAGTTGGAGGGAGTAAGTATGTGGAGGGGGAGGTGGGGGTGAATATGAGCAAAATACACTTCATAAAATTCTCAAGTAATTAATAAATTTTATGTATAAAATGTTTCTTTATACATTTTTCTCTTTGAAACCTAATTGACATTCTCTAAATGTCATCAGTTATTTCTTTTTATTAACAAAAACAGTAAGTAAATACTATAAGGTGGCTAAAGACGAGAGAGATCATCTCAAGGTAGACTAGTCTGTGAAAATTCATGAAAGAAGCATAAGACACCAGATAGCAAATAAAGAAATATTTGCCTAATTTTCTTTGACTATTCTCCACCACCCATTTCTTCATTTAAACAAAATATGCAAGTTAAAAATCCTCCTTAATCCTCCACTTTGTGAAAGGCCATTCTAGAGTGACCAAAATCATCTCTGGCATTTATTTTCTGTAGCTACATGTCCAAGGGAAGGGTGTTACATGCCTGATTCTGGATCCCATTCAAACGAGTTGTCATCATGACTCCTCTCGCCTGCCATACTAGAGAAGCAGATGCCAGAGGATGAGTAACTGCATGCTCTACCAGACTTCTGGTAGCCAGCATCCCCTCCTACTGCCAAGGAAGCACAAGCAGAGTCTGAGAGTCAGGATGACATTAGGAGCTGGTACATTCCCTGCTCAGGAAACAGGAGAGGTAAGGGCTGGGCTCTCAGCCTTCTCTCATAGCAGGAATGAGGGACACTTTTATCTCCCAATTCAAACACAGTAGAAAGAAGCAAAATCAGTTGCATTTCCCTGGAGTGAAGCTAAAATATTTAGTTTTTAGCTTGCCAAACTGTCAAAAGATGTAGAATTTGAAAAGAGAAAAATCTATGCAGACAATGGAATGATTCAATGTCAATCTAGGCAAGTGCAGTTTAAGCTGTCTGCTTTTATATAGACGTTTGTGTTTGTTTTGTTAAGTCCTCACTGGGGCTGGAGAGATAGTTCGATGGTTAGAGCACTGGCTGCTCTTCCAGAAGATGTACAGTTCGATTCCAAGCACCTACATGGTGGCTTACAACCATGGATAACTCCAGATCCAGGAGCTCTGGCGCCCTCTTCTGGACTCCACAGCACTACTCACATAGGCATACAATATGTATAAATTTAAAAACTATTAAATTGGTTTGCATCCCAGCAGCTCCAGGCATCTAAAGTCATTTCCAGACTGAGCCTGGCTGGGGAAAGGCTCAGGGGTAAGACCACTTGCTGCTCTTGCAGAGGAACTGTATTCAATGCTCAGCACCCACATGGTGGCTCACAACCATCTTTAACTTCCAATTCCAGGCTACCAAACGCCACCTTCTGGCCTCCACAGGGATCAGACACACATGTGGTACACTGACAAACACACAGGCAAAACACTCCTACATACAAAACAAAAATATCTTTGAAGTCCTCAATCCTTATTCTATAGAACCTGTTTTATTGTTTTTATTTTTATTTTCTTTCTTTTTTTTTTCGAGACAGGGTTTCTCTGTAGCTCCAGAGCCTGTCCTGGAACTAGCTCTTGTAGACCAGGTTGGCCTCAAACTCACAGA
>LOEQ01000679.1:51138-61350 GCA_001685075.1 Bramus lutescens | reverse complement strand
GAGCGACAGTGGTATGACTACCCAAGGGGCAACCACAATAGTTTCCAGGGGTAACCAACTGGTTTCTGATTGGATCTGAGACCTGATCCATACAACAGAGTTCATGCCTCATAATGTTGATCTGGTCAGAAGCCCATGACTCTGAAGGCCACAGACACAAAAGTAAGCCTACCATTTTTGTTTTGCCAAATGTACATATTGTCACACTCTGCCTACCAATTACTTATGCTGATATCTATAGAGCACTGTCCTCAGCCTGGATCAAAAGAACTTGGCTTTACAGAGAACATCAGTTAATGCAGAGACTAATGGCTGATCAAGGTACTGACAAAAAGTGACTGTCGGTTATTCCATCTTAAATAGGACGCCGTATCACTCCAAAGCTCATGGACTCTCACAGAGGAGCAGAGAGAGTGTAGGAAGTAGACAATGAGAACAAGAACTGGGAAAGGTCTTCTTGGGGCATCCTATGGCCAGGGTATACATTAAATCACAGTACCTGCAGCTGTCAAGACTGAACCAGCAAATAGCCAGTCATAGATGGGGAGTGGGGGAGTGGAATTATCCTGCCTAGGGCAACTGAGGGAGTCACTCACTGGTGAGTTACTCCTGTCTGAGTGGACACTTCACACTCATGCCCCGTAGAGCAGCCCTGCTTAAAGCCAGCAGTCACAAAGCCAAGCACATGACACAAAAGGACATGGAGCTAAGACAGGGATTTAGTGGGGGGAGTGGGGAATGGACGGGAATGGGGGTAAGCGAGGGTAAAGGGATGAGTGTGGCCAGAATGTACATGTAGGAAATTATCAGAGGACACATTCATTTTGTAGAAAGCAAAGACAGAATCGACCAATATCCCCTACCCATGATGAAGATAACTTCAGCCTTAAAGGAGAAAATCAGCCCAACCTCCTCTCCCAGCCTCTCAGGATGCTAAGAAAGAACCAAAATAAATTCGATGTGTAGGCTACAGACTGAGCTCAAGACCTGCCTAAGCAACTGAGACCTCATCTCAAAGTGAAAAGAAAGAAGGTGGCTCAGAGTCTAACTCAGTGATAACGCACATCCAAGCACGGCCCACTGTTCCATCTCCAGTGATGCAAAAAGACGAGAAAAAAAAAAGAATTCTCCCGCATGCTCTACAATGGCACTTAGAACACAAAAGAGACTAGGAAAGGAGAAAATGCCCTGCCCCCGACTCATGTCTTCCCTCATGACAGAAGAACAAGGCTAGGAAAAGGGCAAAGGCCATACACTCCACACAAACCCTCACACATACACCCACACACATATACCCACACACATACATCCCACACAAACCCTCACACATACACCCCACACACATACACCCACACACATACATCCCACACAAACCCTCACACATGCACCCCACACAAACCCTCACACATACACCCCACACACACCTTCACACATACACCCCACACACATACACCCCACACACATATACCCCACACAACCCTCACACATACACCCTACACAAACCCTCACACATACACCCCCACACACACCTTCACAAATCCCCCCACACCCCACACATACCCTACCTCCCCCACACAAACTATACACACACCCCGCACATACCCCATATACACACAACCCACCCCCCCAAACCTTATTCTATACTGCAAATAAGGATAAGTCAGCCATGATCCCTATTATCAATTATGGGTTTGCTGCCCTTATATTGCACCTGGCAGAGCAAGAAATTTGGATGTTATCTAATTTATGCCAGCCTTCCAGAAGGACAGCAAATACACTCTTGAACATTTCAAAGCATTTCCCATGTATGACCTCAGGTTACCTCCATGACAAGAGCATGCAACAGAGAATATGGTTTATGGTTGCCACAGTTTATGAGGAAAACTGAGGCCTGAGAAAGTTGTAAAATGTATATAAAGCTGTGATATATACAGAAGAGCCTCCATCACAAATGAGGACCCAGCTATCTGGATGTCACTTCATCTCTTCCTGGAAACAGCATGTTTTCCAAAAAAGAATTGTGGACTAGGAATGCAGTTCAGTATGGAATGACTTGACAAGCATGAATGAGGTTCTTAATTCAGTTCCTAGCACCACCAGAAGAATGGGAGAGTAAAGGAAGGAAGGGAGGGAGGACAGGAGGGAGGGATGATGGGAAGGAGGAAGGAAGGCGGGGGAGAGAAGATAGAGGGGGGAGGGTAGGAAGAGACAGCTCATTCATTTCCCAGCCACTCAGACCAGAATAATCACACAGAAACTATATAAATTACAAATTGTTTGGCCAATAGTTTAGGTATAATTTTAGCTAACTCTTACATCTTAAATTAACCCATTTTTTATTAGTCTGTGTATCGCCATGAGGCTGTGGCCTACCAGTAAGGTTCTGGCTGGTGGCTGATGCCTTTCTCCTTTGGCAGCTACATGGCGCCTCCCTGACTCTGCCTACTTTCTCTCTCTCTTTGTCTATTTGGATTTCCTGCTTGGCTTTACTCTGCTAAGCCATTGGCTGAAACAGCTTCTTAAATAACCAATGGTAATAAAACATTCTCATAACATACAGAGGGGAATCCACATCAATGGAGGAAGGAAGGACAGAAGGAAAATAAAAAGAATTTAATTAGATATGGTGGCACACACATACCTGTAATCCCAGTACTTGGCCAACAGAGGCAGAAGATCAGAAATTAAAGGTCAGCGTCAGCTGCACAAATTCCTTTCTGTCTGAAAAATACATGAAAAAGAAAGAAGGGAATTACATACATACCTTAGTGTACAGCATCCTAAGGATAAATGTACTGTAACAGAAATCCATGGCCATGCAGCTCCAGTATGTCACCAAGTCTTTAACATACGACAGGGTAGGTAGGAGCAGGTAAGGACTGTGTCCTAGCCATTCTGCTATAAAGAAAAACTCTAACGGGAATTTGGCCCAAATTAATTGTTTATATAGTTTAGTACATTTATTACTATATATACTTATGTGTCACATATGTGTGCTATGTATATATACATATACATATATAATTTCAGTGTCATTAGTGTGTGGTTTACCATTGTGTGTTCTATCAGTTTGAAGTCATTTTAGGGCCAAAAGTGTAACTTGTTGGTAGAGCACTTGGCTAGTGCATATCAGGCCGTGGGCTCAGTCTCCCACACCACAGAATTAAGTTATTTTATTCTTTGGCTCCATGACAACACTGAGTCACAGTCTCACCTCTCTTTTCAGCCACTCTAAGTTAAAGTCCATTGTTATCAGTGAACCACCACCGTTTGGCAGCCATATTGCTATTACCTGGCACTATCTAAAGAAATGGTGACTTTTACCGTGGTTCAGTTTGCAGCAGCTAAAGAAGTGCTCGCATGCCTCCTTTTCTGTGACTTATAAAGATATTTTCTGTGGGCATGGTCCGAAGGTAAGCCATGACCCAGACTATTGGCAACATCACAGTCAAGGGAAGCTGTGCCCCAGGATTTGTGCTCCACAGATTTGAAGGTCAGACTGGGAGCCTGCTGGCTCCTGCTGCCTCTTCCTTCACAAAGAACCACAAAGGAGCCACAGAAGCACTCAAGGCATTGAGAAAATAGAAGCTATAAAATGGTCCTCACAAGTCCCCTCTAGAGAAGTCCAGAAGGTTCTAGAAAAAACATTGACCAACACCAAATCTAGATGTTGGCTGCTTTCTCATTGGAGTGAAGTAGTTTTATTTTAGGGTGGTTTTCATCACAATGACATTAAGCGCTGAGAAGAAGATTCTGGTTTCAAGTCAAGGGTTGAAGTTTTAAGTTTTAGAAAATGTCTTATGACGTGCACCCTCTAAAACTGCCCCGGTTGTGAATAACTAGTGACTGGCGACCAGGACGAGAGAAGTATGCCTTCGAGAAGATAAATCAGGAGAAGCACGGGATGACAAGGGTGTGGTAGGGCAAAGATTGCGGACCTCATGGTGGGAACGACCAAGAGTTCTTCTGTAGCAAAAGCAAAGACAAGTTTTGGATTTTGAGAAATTTTCTGTTTGATCCTGGGTAATTTTTCAGTGCCATATATTACTGCAAATGTTTACACTACAGTTAGAATGAATATGGGGGGAAGGGGTCCTCACCACCTCATGAACTCAGTTAACTATGTCACAATGATCTAAGCTGTTCACACGGGAATCAAGTGGCATAGTCTAATCTCAAAAGAGAAATGAAAGGCTTTAGTCTCCTGGTTCCTTCATGGGAGGTAAAGGTTGGAGGTATGTGGAATTAGAACTTTGCTGACAATATCTGCTCATTCCCTAGTAACTCCCAGAAAGGGGGTAGGGATGTACAAAGATGGCTACTGCTTACATGTCAAGTGTGTCCTCACAGTCTACTCAACCCTTTTGAAAAACACCAAACTGAGCTACCAGCCCCTAGACACGTGACTTGCCTCTGTCCTTTTTGGCTCCAACTACTGGAAAGACGCAGTAATTAGCAAAAGAGCCACTCACTTGAAGTATCATCTTTAAATTTAAATTTTAAGTATGAAGTTAACACATTCCTCCAAAATTCTTCCTGTTTAGCCCCAAATTACCCAGCTTTCCTGTCGTATCTGACCATGTGAGCATCTAGATATTTGGCTGTGGGGCTCAGGACAGCCAAGCTGTTCCCTTTCCAGGTGGCTTATGTAACGCTACTGGGAACAGAATGAAGAAACAAGGGAAACAGACAGAAAGGCCAGAGGGAGTCTTCTCTTTGGCTGGTTAAAATGTTCAAAATTATTTAAGAGTTGGAAAGGAGCGATAAGTCACACCCTCAAAGGCCTCCAGTCTGGATTCTATCACTGTTTCTAACCATGTTCTCACATCTAAACCACAGCATCTTCATGAAAATAGAGGCAAAGTGCCTCCTCCAGAGAAAGCACTGGGCAAGCTGAGCCTACTAGAGATCAAACCTCTAACTGCACCAGAGTTAGAGCCCCCAGGCTGGGTTTATTACTTTACACTTTGTTCTTTGTGATGCTACTGGCTTCTTCCCGAAGGACAAGAACTCGTCACCCCCTACAGTGCTTCAGGCAAGTGTCATGAAACATGGAGTCCATGGGGACCCTGAGCCATCATGGCCTTCCTACTAGAGGAAGCTGATACAGATGATACCACAGACATGCTGACCATTGCAAATACACCAAAGACAGTCCCAGGAGGACGACGAAGGGGCGTAAATGACACCAGCTATGGTGTAAGAACTGAAGGTATGCAAGGATTTTTCACGCACACAAGTCTCTAGTGGAGTCAATCAGGAAGGAAAATTAATAAGATGTATTTGGATCATAATCGTCTGCCAAATGACTATCACTCTCTCCTCAATATTACTTACTGAATATGCATTTCTCAGCTTCCCTAGGTTAAAAAAAGAGCAGGTTTTACTTGAGCTGTTTAAAATAAAAACTTGGTTCCTCTGCATCATTTCACTATCATTGGTATCCTAAAATCCCAGAAACGGGTGAAAGAGAGCCAAGGATTGACGTCCCAGAACTTCGGAAGAACCTAAGAAGACCTTTGACCTGCAGTGAGGAGACACTGGGGGTTTTATATGCTACTATTCTTACTGTTCTAGATGCATGACTTCAGTCAACGCTCATGGCAATCAACAACGTGGATCCTACTCACATCCCACTTTTCCTGGCTAGAAACAAGAGTTAAGATAGATGGACTAATAATGCCATGACCAAGCAAGGGCACGACAAATCTGAGAACAGAAGCCAACCCGCTCTACCTCTCTTCTGCTCTCACAAGGAGTCAGTCTTTCTCCATCACTGGGCTAGCTCAGACCTGCACCTGGCCCTTCTCAGATAGCATGGCCATCAAGAGCAGCATGTGGCAGCTGGCCACCCTCAAGAAGAAGGTGTGATGGCTGATATGTAGCTCAGTTTGCAGCATGCCTAGCATCCCAGAGTTCAAGTCCCAACACTGCAAAAACCTTGTGTGGCCAGACACACCTATCATCTCAATGTTTGGGAGATAGAAGCAAACAGGTCAGGATTTAAGGGTCATCCTCAGGCACGTAGCAGGTAGCTGTCTCAAAAAAAAAAAAAGGCGGCAGCATATAATCCCAGCTTTCCGTCTCAGAATTCCAAATATCTAAAATAATCCATTTCAGAGTCCCCATTGCTCCTTTCATTTCACAATTTGGCAAATATTTAGTCTCCCTCTCCCCCCTCCCATTGTGAAACTGATTAACTTTTACTCAGAAAGGGCTTCTGCTCTTTCCCTTACCAGGGACTATGCAGAGCATTGCTGTGACATAAATGACATTCAAAGAATCAAATTCTTATAAATTTTGCCTGACTCTGTTCCAATACATTGAAGTCAACACTGTCTTTGCTGGCTCACAAATTTCTCTGTGACCCGGCACGCCCACCTCTCTGAGGCTGGCACACCCAGATCTCTGAGGGCCGCTCTCAGCTATGACTCCTTAGCTGGCTGGACCCCAGACACTTTACTTTTCTCTTCTCCATAGAACTCTTGGAGATATGTCTCTGACCACGGGGCCTTTACATGTCTCTCTTCTCCCAGCTCTTCACATGACCGTTCCCTTTCCAGCCTGGTAGCACCTTCCAGAGAGACACGATCAACCTCCTTTGTCCTTAGTGACTCTTCTTATACTTTTTCTCACTCCAAGCATAGTTCAATCATAGATCTCTATGTTCAAAGCAATCTATTGTGGCCATAAATGTAGTATCTATAGATTTTTGTTGGCTTGCGTATTTCTCGTCCTTCATTCTTAGAGGGTTATGCCCACATAGCCTCTGCCCTTCTTCTTCTTTTCTCATCTCTCTGTCCTTCTAGAACCCCGAATGCTACCATGTGTAGAAATACTAAATAAAAGCTTCAGTATGAAAGGAAAGCTGTAGGTGTTAGAAAGGAGTGCCATGCGTCTCCTGGGCAAAGAAAGTGCCACAAAGCCAACAGGCCATGATACGGACTTTGAAAGTAAGAAAGAAACTCAGTCAAGATGGATGTTGGGGGGCCCTCCTAAAAGAGTGAAAGAGGAAGACTTCTGTACATAGTAGAGAGCCCCAAAATTCCTCCCACCAAAGCAGGCTAGCACTGGAATGCCTGCAGTCTGATTTAAGGAAACCAGATGAAGGATGTTAATGCTATCTCCAAATTCTCCTGTGGGATCACACACACACACACGGGGGTAGGGGGGCAAGACTGCCTCTTTGTTTTCCAAAGTTTCCCAGGAGACACAGGAAGGGAAATATTATGAACTTCATGTCGTTCAGTGTTGGGACAGAAAGCCCTATGCTGTTCAGCATAAAGCTGAAAACAATGACAAAACCTGCCCTCTCATATCTGTTCAGAAACCCTTTGCAAAGTAAACACAGATTTTCTTCTATCAAGCCACCCTGGTGACTCATCTCCTTGGAAATGTCTTTGGCATTCCTTCCTCTGGCCTGGAATTCCTGGAGGAAATCAAGCCGATTGGTGGCCGATGACAGGAGAGTAGTCGGAACCTGAAATCCTAGATCCAGTTCAGCTGTGAACTTGCTGCCTGGCAGAATCTCTGTCACCAGTCTCTGTACAAAGCATCACTCTGTGGCCAGTGTTTTATAAATTAAGTAATCCATGACTAAGGAGGAACACATTTTTTCCCCAAAATAATTATGTAGCTGCATGGAATCAAATATAAATCTTTAATGGTGTCTGGAGTTATTCTGGACTCATTTACTTCTCAATCCAATTGAGGGCCGTGTGTGTGTGTGTGTGTGTGTGTGTGTGTGTGTCTTGGAAACAGTAGCTCTGTCCTTAAAAGTTCCCAGACAACAAAAACACTGGGGATGGATTCTCTTCAAAGACTTGAGGATGTAAACACACGGGAGTTTAAATTAACACTAGTATCAACTGTTTGAATTGAGGAGAAGAAAAAAAACACACCCCAAAAGAGTTTTGTCAGAATGAAAAAGAAAACAAATCCGGAGCCCTGACAGCAGTATAAAAACCACACTCTCCCCCTTCCTTGCAAGGGATTTTCTATTGACGTTCATTTTGACACTTTATTACTTTCCCACATTGAAGAATATTGCCTTTCAAAGTCTCCGTTTCTCTGCCGGTTGTACTATTATTCCTTCACCCATTGTTGGGAGTTCTTAGCGACCACTGTTCGAACACTGAACGCACAGCCTTCGCTTTCTCCCCAACAAAAAGAAACCAGCATTGCACACCCTTTCCACTTTCAATTCATACCCCGTATTTTTTAAAAAGAAAGAAAGAAAAAGATAATCAGAAAGCCTCCACCATGCCAACAAACAGGAAACATAAAACGCTGGTTATCTATTTTCTAGACAAGAAACAACTGGAGATGGCTGTTAGCAACCCGTCTCAGGCCAAGGGGCCCTGCCCCACCGTGGCCACAGAATGAGCTCTGGACCAACGGCTCCCACAGCCCCCATTCATTAGTCAGAGCTGGGAGGTGGAACCACAAGAGCCCTGATTGATAAAGTTTCTGTATAAATTAGCCCATCTCTTCGATGAAAACAAGCAAGGCAGAGGCTGCTCCATAATTTTCCACTCATAAATTAGGGAAGCAGATAAACGCGAACCAGGGCCTGCCATATGAGGGGAAACTAATTTAATTAATTCATTCATACACAGTACCTCATTAAGAGCAGTTTTCGCACTGAGGTTGTGATCTTGTTGAATCTGCATTAGTTCCCACCACGATGCTCACTTGGTTGTCAGGGATGAGGCTCCCGGAAAAGGAGGCGATGGGTGCCTCCCTGTGCTGTGTGTGGTAAGGATCAGCAAGCTGTCTTCCCACCTCCTAGACAGGAGGCCGCAGTACTCTTAGTGAAGAGCACCTTTAATAGGTTGCATTTTGTCTTTGCTTTTGTTTGTGTTATTCCTGTACTTACGTGGAGGAATGAGAAGAAATGATACATCACTGGTACGGATGGTGGTATTCTTAGTTGATAGAGCAAGTGGAAAAGAAGGAAAAACATGGATTGCTCATAAAGTGTTGAGATGATTTCAAAGACTTCTAGGTCATCTAGGGAGAAGACCTGGATGCAGGCCTCTAAACAATTCACAGCGTGGAAGAACATTCCAGCTCCTACCAGCTCCTGGGATCTAAGACTAGAAATACAGTCTTTCAGCCTGTATTTATTTAGTATGTCTTTCTTTTAAAGACCACCCCAAGTCACAGTTACTTCTCAATAATTTATGGGGTAAAATTTTAGTGTCTCAATATCTCCATTGGTAAAGAGCTACACCCAAGATAATCCCTTGAAAGACTGGCTGACCCCAGTGATGGAGCAGAGACAACAGATGAACCTGAAATATTTGGCAGATCCAGGAAGGAAGGATGTGGACAGAAAGGACAGATCCCCAGAGTCAAACCCGAAGAGCTCCAGGAGTTAGGAGTGAACATGCTCATCAATGGGGAAAACACTATTAGCTCATCAGCCATATGACAGAAATACTTACAGACTTAATGGCATTACAGAATTAGTGAGATTTATAGAATTAGTACCATTTCTAGAATCTGTGCACTTTATTGATGATGGAAGTTGATTGTTGAATATGTCTAACCATGAGGGAAGAGGAGGCAGAAGTTGCATCGGGTATCGATAAACCTCTATTATCTCTGTTACTTTACTGGCAGCCTAAGGTCATGGCAAGGCAATTTTTGAAAGAAAGTATAAGCTAAAAAGGACACAGTGTACGGGACTCTCCAGTAAGACCAACAAACGGACACAGACAAACCACAGTCTGAAGGAAGTGCGAAGTTATCGAGACTGTCTAGTCAGGTTGCAGTTCTCAGATTCATAATTAAAAGTTTCTTCCAGTCAAACAACTGAAAAGAGAAAGCTGCCTTTCACCTTCTCTAACTCTGGGCTGTCCCTCTCTGCAACTCTGCCTTCCTCCTATCAGACTTCTGAATATACTAATCAATAATAATCGGGAACTACTCAAATCAACTTGGCTACTTACTTTATGATCTAATTTTTCTACAAAATATTCTAATAACTTTTTACACTTAAATGGCATCTACACTGTGTCTATAAATTAGGACTCTAGGCCATCCCAATTGCTCCATTGTGCTCAGATTCAAAAGACTAAATGCTCTATGGTGATATACAAGTTATTCATCAGTGTGGCTATAGGATGGGGCCAGTTGAGGCGCTCTCTCCTTAGCTGCTCAAGGAACAAGCTGGGGCCATCTCATTGGACACCTGGGATCCCCTCT
>LOEQ01000679.1:32606-46813 GCA_001685075.1 Bramus lutescens | reverse complement strand
AAAAAAAAAAAAAACCAGAATAGCCAAAACAATCCTGTACAATAAAGGAACTTCTGCAGACACCACTATCCCTGACTTCAAACTCTACTACAGAGCTAAAGTACTGAAAACAGCCTGGTATTGGCATAAAAACAGAAAGAAGGACCAATGGAACAGAATCAAAGACCCAGATATTAACCCATACATCTACAAACACCTGATTTTTGAAAAAGAAGCAAAAAATATAAATGGAAGAAAGAAAGCATATTTATCAAACGGTGCTGGCATAATTGGATATCAACATGTAGAAGAATGAAAATAGATCCATATCTATCACCATGCAAAAAACTCCAATCCAACTGGCGGTGGTGGCACACGACTTTAATCCCAGTACTCAGGAGTCAGAGGCAGGTGGATCTCTGTGAGCTCGAGGCCAGCCCATTCTATGAGAGCTAGTTCCAGGACAGGCTCTAAAAATACAGCAAAACCCTATCTCAAAAAACCCAACAAACTCAAGTCCAGATGGAGCAAAGACCTCAACAGAAAGCCAACCACAATGAACCTCATAGAAGAGAAAGTGGGAAGTGCGCTTGAACGCATTGGCATAGAAGACCACTTCCTAAATATAACCCCAGCAGCACAGATACTGAGGAAAACAATTAATAAATGAGACTTCCTGAAGCTGAAAAGCTTCTATAAAGCAAAGGACACAATCAACAAGACAAAATGGCAGCCTACAGCATGGAAAAAGATTTTCATCAACCCCACATCAGACAAAGAACTGATCCCCAAAATACACAAAGAACTCAGGAAATTGGTCATCAAAAGAACAAATAACAATAAAAAATGGAGAACAGACCTAAACAGAGAACTTTCAATAGAGGAATCTAAAACGGCTAAAAAACACTTGAGGAAATGTTCGCCATCCTTAGGCATCAGAGAAATGCAAATCAAAACAACTCGAGATTCCATCTTACACCTGTAAGAATGGCCAAGATCAGAAACACTGATGACAACTTATGCTGGAGAGGTTGCGGGGAAAAAGGAACACTTCTGCATTGCTGATGGGAGTGCAAGCTGGTACAACCTCTTTGGATATCAGTGTGGCGACTTCTCAGAAAATTAGGAAACAACCTTCCTCAAGACCTAGCAATACCACTGTTGGGTATATATCCAAAGGATGCTCAATNATCCAAAGGATGCTCAATCATGCCACAAGGACATGTGCTCAACTATGTTAATAGAAGCATCGTTTGTCATAGCCAGAACCTGGAAACAACCTAGATGCCCCTCGACCGAAGAATGGATAAGGAAAATGTGGTACATTTACACAATGGAGTACTACATAGCAGAAAAAATAATGACACCTTGAAATCTGCAGGCAAATGAATGGATCTAGAAAACATCATTTTGAGTGAGGTAACCTAGACCCAAAAAGGCAAATATCATATGTATTCACCTATAAGTGGGTTTTGGACAACAAGGAAAGAAAACCAGACCATAAATCACAATCCCAGAGAATGTAGACAACAATGAGGCCCCTAAGAGAGATTTACATGGATCTAATCTACAAGGGAAGTAGAAAAAGACAAGATCTGAGTAAATTGGGAGCATGGGGACCATGGGAGAGGGTTGAAGAGGAGGGGAGAGGAAGAGAGGGGAGCAGAGAAAAATGTAGAGCTCAGTAAAATCAAACAAAAACAAAACAAAAAGAATACATTATTTAAAAGAAATAGACAAGCATCATTTATGTCCAACCCATGCCAGGAAACTGTGCAATTGGTAGCTGCTGGTCCAGAGAAATCTGCTTTCTTCAAGGGAGCATCCCTGGGCATATCAACTGTACTCCAGGCTCAGAAGCAGTTGGAAAACACAAAAGGGACTTTATATCCTTTTGTTTGTTTTAGTTTGTGTGTGTGCCTTTTTTTCCCTTACATTTTTATTTTTCAGATGAACATGAAGTTGGGGTGGGGGGTTAGAGGAATTGGGGGAGGGAAGATCATATGATCAAATATAATGCATGAGATTTTTTTACAAAGTAAAAGTGAAAGATGGTTTTTAAAACTCTCAAAATGGACAGAAATACTCTAAGAGACATTCGAGCTCATAAAACTACCCCAGAGGGGAAAAGAAACACAATAATGATGGGGGTGAGGCAACCCAAAACTTTCTTAGGGTAGCTTGTATCTGCCAGTCACTTTCAGTATTGCTCCCAGTGCCCAAATCATCTATAATGAAGGGATGCTCTGAGTAAAAAAGCTTAGCGCTTTCGGTACGCCATGAGGCTAGTAGTTGCGGTAAAGAGATGTCCTGGAAAGGGGAAATAAGCAGTATTTAATTCTGCTCACAGGATTGACAGCAGCTCCCAGTGAAGGAACCTATTCACATGTGCAATTGAAGGGACTGAGTCCTGGAAGGAGAATTTAGGTGGATCATGAAACTATGAGCCTGAGCACTGTCCTCTGCTTGTAACCTGTATTCCAGGATCACCAAATGGGCTGAGTTGACTAAATATAATGATTCTGCGTGTGCATTGCGTGTCTGCATGCATGCCTGCACTCAGCATGCACATGGAGGTCAGAGGAGAACTTGAAGTTGACCTCTTCTCTCTCCCTCACGTGGTTTCTGGATCAAACTCAGGTCACCAGGCAAGTGACTTTATATGATGAGCCACGTCTACACCATCCCCTAGAATGACCTTTTATAGTAAAGTCCTACCAGAAAATGTGGCAGAAGTGATGTTAGAATCATCATTGGCATGTGTTGCTGCCTTAGTGGCACGATGGGTATGGGTGACGGTCGTCAAGGGACTCAACCAGAGTTTACCCCGAGACTGATGATGCCTGCGGTGCAGGGACAGGCTGTGGCCAAGGGAGACAGCCGCTCAATGCTAATTCTCGGATGCCCGGTCAGATGGAAGAAAGAGCAGGAGGAGGAAGGAGAGGCAAAGGAAGAGAAACAGGGAGGGCAAGGAGGGCAGACTTGAATTTAACCAAACCTCTAAAGCTAATTTCTATTTTTAGGTAATAGAGTAGAATCAGAAAGGAGCTACCACCCAAAGGAGACAAAGACCATGGAGCATGTAATGTGACAGGTGACCTGGTTCTGCAACAAGTGAAGGGTGCCAACGAAAGAGGAGCAAGGAGTCCTGGTCCTGGGTAAGACAGAGAGACAACCAAAGTTGATGTGTGCTGCTTATTTGGGGTCATTATTCAAAGCAGCCCCTTTTTACTGCAACAACACGGAAATTTTTCTTAAAAAAATTAGATGATCTCAAGGAATTGTACCATCAGCGGCAGATCTGAAGTGATATTGATATGCATGAAAATTACTATCATTTTGAAGACATCTAATAAAATAGAGGAGAAATTGCACAGTGGCCTGAATTTACTTGAAAATATCTCAGAAAAAGAAGAAAATGTGCTGGTGGTAAATAAATCAAAGTTCAGCCCACCTGTCCATCTCTGTTTACCTCATCATGGGTCACAAAATCACGGAGGAGGAACCAGCTTAGATGGCCACCAACATTCAGACGGACAAAGGGAAAGTGGTACACACCCAAATCACATCACTTGCAGGGAGAATGGGTGGAACCAAAGGTCATTGTGTTAAATGAAATAAGCCGGACTTGAACACAGAGCCTGCATTGGGTGTGATGGAACAAGCCTTTAATCCCAGCATTCAGGTAGCAGAAGCAGGGTGATTTCTGTTAGTTTGAGGCCAGTCTGGCCTGCATAGTAAGTTCAAAGACAGCCAAAGCTATGTAGAGAGAACCTGTCTTAAAAACCCAAAAGCAAACCAACCAAACAAAAAATGGCATGCTTTATCTTATACTTGGAGCCTAAATTTAAGATCATGTGTCTGTGGCTGTTAGTGTGTGCCATTAGTGTGCGTTTTTAAGACACAAGGCTGGGATGGGATCATGAGAGTCTAGGAAGAGATCTTAAGGGCAGGAAATAGAACCCGTGGAACATAGGAAGAGGCAGAGGGTGCCACCTGGGAAGGGGAATGTGAGATCGCAGTTCAATGCCACATGTGTGTGAAGACACCATGATGAGTCTAACCTAAAACCGTTAAAAAGGAAAAAATGTGTATCAAAATCCCCCAAAATAGAAAATTCAGTTCATTGACCTTTCCCTCTCTGGTGAATATTTGGAATCTTTCGTAATTAAGTTTCGTCAAATGATTCAGAGCGGACAGCTAAGAACAGGAGTGTGACGTTCCGGTCCAAGGAAACGTGACAAGCCAGGGATCTGACCCGAGACATGGGATGACACTGTCCACGCAGCAAGCATTGGAAGACGGAGGGCGGGCACACGAACTAGGGCTGTGTCCCAGGCACTTTAACATACTAGGCTCTGGAACATGGGAAAGCCAGCAGGTCTTTAGCAGAGATGGATATGGCCTCCTACCCATCACATCTCTAGGCCTCACAGACGCAGCCCTGAGCAGAGTAGGTTCTATGGAGGCAGTATGCTTTAGAAAGAAGCCCTGGTGGAGGTCCCTGGAAATGGACAGACACTGAACTAGGGGACAAAGGAGACCAGGAGGTGACATGGAGGAGCCAAACTTAGTCACGGGAGGAGAAGGAAAGAGTGGACCTAATGTGGGTGCTTCTCTTTCTGTGGGACTCATAAAGTGACATCACACTGAGGAAAGGAATTCAGGAAGAGAGAACTTCTGGTTGGGTGGGGGTGGGGAGATCTGCTCATGGACTCCATGTTAGCCATGCTGAGTATGCAGTTTTCCCACTGATATCCAGTGTGGCCCAGGGCACCCATCACAACTACATCTATAGACTCCAAGAACTCTCAATTACAGAGAGCAACAGAAGCGTCAAAACTCTGTGAGAGCCCTCCCTGAGTGGCCCAGGGACTGTGCCTGCCATTATCCGCTGTCTACCATGGTGTGCAGCTCACGATAAATCCTGCAGAAATGCTGAGGTTCCCGGAAGACGATGTCACGAGTGCAAAGAACTCAGGGCCGACCTCTGGAGGCTCAGCGTCAGGGAGAGAGACCCTAAGAATGCCTCTGAAGGAGATCAGCGGTGAATCCTAAGGATCAGAAGAAGGGAAGAAGAGACCATGTGGCCACAGAAACTCAAAGAACAGAAACTCGCAAAAAGATGAGGAGCTGTCCCTGTCAAATATAGAAAAAGAGAAAAAGCAAAGTTGGGAAATGGTCCATTCAATGGCCAACACGGAGGTACCCGCGATCTTAGCCCTTCCACCAAATCTCTGAGGCAAATGGCCTACTTTCCTATCCTAAAAATAAAGATAAGTAGCACCCCAGTGGCCAGTCGGGAGACAATGCCACTATTTGTGTGACCGTGACCATGTCATTTAACCTTTCTATTCTTTCCTTTTTCGTAAAATGAAGCCTGTGAACTGTATTTTTCTGTAAGGTTACGCTCAATTCTAAAATCCCACACAAGCCAATCCTTTGGTTGAAAGTGTTCTGAAGATAGTAAGCGCCAAGTACCCACTTTGAGTCCCGTTGCATTTTCTGTAGAACTCTTGGGGGACTTACTTCCCTCCGCTTCCTCCACTCTTTCCTCCCCTGTTCCTCCTCACTTTTCCCTCCCCTTCATCCCCTGTGCTCCCCACATCCTGATCTGCTTGTTATGGCAATGAGAATACAAAGCAAAATCAGGGCTTGTTAAGGCCACTTAATTATTTGCCTTGCAAGGATGTGGGCCTAGGTTCTATCCCTCAGAATCCACATTTCAAAAAGTTGGGCAAGAAGGCGTCTTGCTTGTAATCCCATCACTGGGAAAGCAGAACAAGTTCACTCCCTGGGCTCATTGGTCAGTTAGCCTATCCAATTTGGCACTTCCCAGAACAATGAGGAGCCCTGTGTCAGAATAATAATAATAGTAATAATTAATAATAATGATAAAACAAAAAATAATGGGCCCAGGGCAAAGGTGTCTGCCTCCATGTCTGATGACCTGAGTCCCATCACTGATGTTCATACAATGAAAGGAGAGATGCCCACAAGTTGCTCTCTGACCTCCACAAATGTGCTATTGCATATACACTCGAGTGCACACGCCTGCACGCACACACACACAAATACACACAAACAAATAAACAAGTAATAACAAAATAATGTAAATGGTATGTGAGGAAAAACAGCCGGGCTTGTGGTGTGGCCTCCACAGGCATGCCCACAAAGTACATGGATCCAAATGTACATGCACACAGATGTACATGCCCACAAAGGTACATGCACACAAATGTACAAGCATGCATACATGAATATGCACATGTCAGAAACGGGTGGTAGTGTTAACCTCAGGATGTTTTTATAGCACATAAATAACATCAAAAAATGAACCTCTAACCTTCTGGAGGGCTTAATGAGTCACGGACATGCCAGGAACACAGTTAATAGCCATGAAAGCATGCAACCTGGGCCTGCAAACCCTTGAGAAACCGGGTGCATGCATATCTGCTCCATATCACCAAGCTATGGAATGGATCGCTGTTGTCACTCCCCTCACTCAGCAAATAGCTAGAAAACTAGTTCTATGTCACTTCAGTAGCCTCATCAATGCAATATCTAAACCATGTGAGACGGACGTCATTTAACCCTGTAACCAGATAGCAGTCTACAGACGCAAGGTGAAACAGGGACCAGAGCCTTTCCTGTGTTATAGTAATAAATGCTGAGAGTATTGACTACGAATCTTAGTACAAGAAGACCTACCTCCCTTTTCACTCAGTCTGTATTAAAGGATGCAGAAACCACCTTAAAGACAAAAAAAGCAAAAAAAAAAAAAAGAAGCCATTATAAACAGTGTGAAGAGATGAAAACAAAAGACTAACCCCTCCCAGCATGACAGAGCTGATAAACACAGGTCAGGTCAGCTGCCCGACACAGGAGGTGCCCATGTCAGAGCTGAAAAACACAGGTCGACTGCCCGAGACAGAGGTGCCCATGTCGAGGTCTGTGAGGGAGGTCTGTTTCTCTATGGCTCAATCAACTGGTTCCAATTTTCAAATGTTCAATGATCTTATAAGAGCCATGCCCCCGAAGGCTGATTAAGACAAATTAAATTAAACACCTCAAGGAGAGGGGTCAGGAAGTGAAAAGCCAGGCAGGAAGGAAAGGCCAGAGAGATAAGCAAGGAAGAGGCAGCGCCCTGGCACCAGCTGGCGGTTCAGTGTGATCAGAAACGCGTGTGCTAGCATCCTGGCAACATGTGCCTGGGCCACGGCTCTCGGGTTCTGATACTACTGAGGACTTCCAACCCTCAGGAGAACCCGAGGAAGAGGTAGCTGAAATCAGTGGGGTCTAAAGGCGTGCAGAGAAGCCTGACGACGGGGGACACGCGTCAGACGCCAGCATGAGTGTATTAGCCCACTATAACTAACTTGTCAGGACTGCCCCAACCCATTCCCTCCTCCTGAGTCACATAGGCCAAAAGATGCATTTTTTCATTTGAAGTTTCACTTTCAAATAATCTGTCACTTTTAAACGCCCATGCTCTTTAAGTTTCTAATTTAAACACTGCATTTTGGTAAACTCTTAAGTTTCAGCTTCTTCTGTTCTTTCCTCAATACCCAAGGGCCCAAGATATGTTAAGTTTCTATGCCAACTTACATGGTGCCAACAGGGACTGCTGATCAGGCATGAGCCACAAACATTTTATCAGCTCGTATTGTATCAGTTTGATTATTCCTAAAATATCTATATTTTATAAAACATCTTTTAGTTTGATTTTCAAATACTTAGAAAGATAAACCCTGTAACCTTTCACTGAGAATCTACCACAAATGGCTGTTTTCATTTCAAACTTTTCTGCACCTAACATTCATCTGGGAATTTGCAGAATAAAAAGTCACTGCGATTCATCTTTAAATGGTAATACATTTTCCATATTAAATCCAACATTGCCTCAATTACTGTTTAAAACAATGAACCAATACTACTTGATTCTAGACTCCAACCAGAAGGAAAGGCGGAAAACATAATGAAAAGGAAATTTTAAGTCCGTAGAGACAGAGCAGCAACGATCTCAAGCAGAACGGCTGGCCTCTCAGCCGGAGGCTACAACCTGGGTCCTCTCTGGTAAAGTCACACTGATCACAGGTTTCAGGTGTGGCCAGCTTAAAAGCTGTCCTGAAACACAGATGCAGCTACTGGTGAGCATCCACGTACATTGGTGGAAGCTGCTGAGATGCCAGCGGGCTCTAAATCCTCCCTGAAAGGGGGCTCAGAAGCCTACCTCCGTCCGGCTCATTTGCAGCAGACGAACTGAACAGCTCACTCCTCCTTTGTAGTATAATGCCTCTCACTTTGTAGAGACAGTGTGGACGTGTGTCCCTTCCTCTTCCTCCTGAATCTAGGCACGCTTTGAGCTTTGTCAAGTGTTTAAAAAGAACGTCTAGAGAGGCCAGAACACAGAGAGATTGGCGATGTCACTGGCAGGTGTAAGAGGCAGACACTGATCTTTGCTGTACCACCGACCACACAGAAACACCTGAGGGCACGGTAAGCCGCCTTCTCACACTCAGTTTCTCAGTCAAGAGAACCAGGGACTTCTGGTTAGGTTAACCCTTAGGTTAACTCAGAATCCATGATCCCAGTTTGCAGAATATCATCTAAAGCAAGTAAATTCTATTCCCACAAAGGCTCTCCAGCACGGCCAGTTCCGTAGAAACTTGACTGAAAACCGCACATGCTGAGGAGGCCCCACCAGATTATTGGAACATCATTACAAGCTGTGTTGTCAGATTCCCAGGAATCCAATGTGGGTACCTCTTACAAATGGGCTCTCGATGTTTACCTCCACACATGGTCAGAGTCCTGTCTGTAGTGTGGTAAGTTTCTCTTCCTATCAAAGGCAAGGCTTAACCCCTCCCCAGAAGAGTGGGAGTAACTGGGGATTCTGATATATGTCTACTCTTATTGTCCAACCACTTACAGGTTGAATTTCCAAGGTATGTTATATACTTTTGTGTTCATCTCAGAATATCAGAAGAATGTCTGGAGGAGAAAGGGGTAGAACCACTCCCATTCTGCTTTTAATTAGTCTTCAAAACTGCCACTGGGTTTGATCTGTCTAAAACACACACAGACACACACAGACATACACACACACACACACACACACACACACACACACACACACATTAGCATGCTATTTCCCCCAAAGCCAATCCCACTCTTATCTCCTCAATTTGTCACGACAAGTCTGTGAAACTACAGAACTTTACAATTCTAAAGAGAGGAAACCTTAAGAGATTTTCCTAATGTCTGATAAAAATCTCCACACTCTCTATAGTAAGACTCATACACTGATTTGTTTATGGTTTTACATTTCATGCTGGTAAGAGAATGGTTGAATTTCTGTCTGCTCTCTGAGGGCAGCACAGCAGAGGCTTCCTGTCTCTCTAACCTTCCTAACTGACATCTATATACGAGCCGTTGGGTACCTGTTCAGCCTTCTGGACTTAATTGAGTCAAATATTTCAACAATTAGGCAGTGGCTTGTGAACTTTTAAATTATGTTTTCATTTTTACTAGGGAGCCTTCTCTAGGTTGTCACCCTCATTTGGGCCTTATATACTATTATAATATTTATCTGAATATTGAATCTTTATATTTTATTAACTATACAAATTATCTCATTAAGTTGTAAGCCACTTAAAGATGGATAAGTATTGCCCTAGTTTACTTTGTATTACTGTAATAAACAGCATGACCAACAGCAACTTGGTGAGGAAAGGGTTTGTTTGCCTTACATGTCGTGGTCAGAATCTACCATGATGGGAAGTCAAGGCAGGAACTTGAGGCAGACACTGAAATAGAATTCGTGGAGGAAGACCCAAGGATGGTACTATCCACAGTACAATGGATCTTCCTCCATTACTCAAGAATCTTTCCACCCAAGACTTGTCTGAAGAGCAATCAGACAAAGACAATTCCTCAACTGAGATTCCCTCTTCCAAAATATGTTTAGGCTTGTGTCAAGTTGACAAAAACCAACCAGCACTATAAGCATATGTTACTGAAGTTATCAAAAGTTACTCAATGACAGAAACGAGACCAGAATCCACATTAACACTAATTGATTGATCCATTATCTATGAGTTCAATTATTCAGTCTGAGAAAAATCTACCTAAATAGTTAAAGTTATCATTGATTCAAAATGTTTCTCATTGATAGAGAAGGTTATCAGGTGTTTAAAGACTACCATGATAACTAACTCATGACTATGTCATGTTATTTCAGTACAACAGGAATTTGCCTCATATCTATTTCAAAGACAACATGGCATGTAAGCTAAAAATGTAGGTACTCCAGCTGTAACTTCTGAGTATAGACCCAAAGGAATCTGAGTCCCTGAACCCTGCTGTATACACCTTCACGTTTCCTACCATACTGGTCACAGCAGCTAAAAATTGGGATCAGCCTAGATGTCCATCAACACACAAAGAGATGAAGAAAATGTGGGACATGCACACGAGGGAATTTGTGCAGCCATGGTGTGGGACAATTGTCTATGTTCTGTTAATTATATTTTAAATAAATGCTGATTGGTCAGTAGCCAGGCAGAAAGTATAGGCAAGACAACCAGACAGGAAGTAGAGGCGGGTCAATGAGAACAGGAGAATTCTGGGAAGGAGGAAGCCCATTCCTCCCCAGTACTGTCCAGACACTGAAGAAGGAAGATATGACCTGCCCCACTGAAAAAGTTACTGAGCCATGTGGCTAACATATACTAGAATAATGGGCTAATATAAGTTATAAGAGTTAATAAGAAACCTGAGCTAATAAGCCAATCAGTTATAACTTATGTAGAACTCTGTGTGATATTCTTTGGGGCTTAATGACTGCGGGAACCAGGCAGGACAGAAACCTCAGTCAACACAGCCATAAAGCAAAAAATGAACATTTTCAGGAAGACAGATAGAACAGAACTCATTACATTAAGGGAAATAAACCAAACTCAGAAACACAAACATCGCATGTTTTCTAGGTCATGAAAGTAGGAAGGTACCCAACCAAGAGAGGAAGGGGTGGAGAGGATACTGACATCCATGTGAGGGGAAGGCAAAAGGGTCACTATTGGGGAGAAAGCTATGACCAACAAGAGAGGGTCAAGAGGGAAGGGAGGGAAGTAAAAGAGGGGAATTATTAAAAATGAGGTATTATAAAAATGCCACAATAAAACACATTACTTCATATACTATACTAAAAATAGCAATTAGAAAAAGGTATGATTTGAGTTCAAATCTTGCTTTTAGCAATATGACTTATAAGACCTCTAGTCAATGACTTCCTATTTGGATCCACAGGGGTGTTTTGTCTATTAAGATGTTAGACAGATTACAGGAAATGGTAAATGAGTCCATACGCATAAAGTGTTTAGAAGCTTGGACACAAGAATGATTACTTTTAGATGCTGTGATTAAATCTTTACTCTGGCACAAGATTTTGATCATTCCAGCGTATGAGGCTGTGAAGAGTATTGAATAGGGAGGGACTTGGGAAATCTGCTTTTTAGTCCCAATTTTGCTTCAGTTTCTCCAAAGAGACCCTACAGCCACTTAGAAGAGGGGCTTACTGGTATACCTGCAGATCAGGGCCTTCTTGCAGGATGGGGAGAAACACAGAGACACGACCAGTCAATATGCAAGAGTAAGATTGTGAAATGATCATCTCTAAGCAGGAAGTACATGTCACACCCCTCACCGAAAGGCTCAGGAATATTCATGGAAGAAGGGACTGTAAGAGCCAGAGGTAAGGAACAGCATTTTCTGTACACAACAGGGCAGTTACACACAAAGCAATTGTGACAGACATGCCTCTCACCTGCGCAAGCTCAAACCAGACAAAACTCAAACAATGGAAGGATTGAGGTGGGTACACAGTCCCAGCCCTAGCAGAGGAGACATTGGCATTGGACAGGTGCTGGAAAAGAAGAAGTCAGGTTTTTTTAGGGTTTCCTCTGTAGGTCTACCATGTTCCAAGGTTGGTCCCACTCCCCAGAGTATCTGAGAAACACAAATTGGGCTCCTTGGGGTTGCGACATAGAAAGATGGGAAGGGGAGAGCGTGAAATTCTCGAAGAAAAATATAGTATTTAAGAACCCTAAGAGAAACAACATATGGATTCCCTGGGAAGGGGAAATAGACAAGATCTCCTGACAAAACTGGGAGCATGGGGTGGGGGAAGAATGGAGGGCATAAGTGGGGAGGAGAGGAGAAATAGAGAACTGAGGGAACAGGCTAATCGCGATGGGGCAAGGACAGAGATGGAGAGCAAGGAAAGAGATATTGAGGGAGCCGTTATGGGGCTAGCCAGAAACCTGCAACTAGAGAGAGTCCCAGAAATCCACAAGTATGACCCAAGCTAGGACTCTAAGCAACAGTGGAGAGGGTGCCCAAACTGGCCTTGCCCTGTAGTCAGATTGATGAGTCTCTTAAATATTACCATAGAGCCTTCATCCAGAAACTGATGGAAACAGAGGCAGAGACCAGCAGTGGAGCACTGGACTGAGCTCCCAGAGTCCAGGTGAAGAGTCGGAGGAATGAGAATCTGAGCAAAGAGGTCAAGACCATGACGGGGACACCCACTGAAACAGTCTACCTGAGCTAATGGGAGCTCACCAACTCCAACCAGACAAGGAAAGAACCAGCATAGGATCAAACTAGACCCTCTGAATGGGGATGACAATTGTATGGCTGGGGCAGACTCCAAGGTCACTGGCAGTGGCACCAGGATTTATCCCTACTGTTTGTATTGGCTTTGGGGGAACCCATTCTCTTTGGATGGATACCTTGCTCAGCCTAGATATAGTAGAGAGGGCCTTGGTCCTTCTTCAAAGCAATGTGCCTTACCCTCTCTGAAGTGTAGTTGGTGGGTGGAAGGGGAAGGTGGAGGGGAAGGAACAGGAACTGGGATTGGTTTGTAAAATAAAAAAGGAAAGTTTGTTTTCTTTTTAAACAATAAAATAAAAAAGAACCCTAAATGAGGTTATCCTAGTAGACTAGGCTAATTAATCATCAAACGTCAAAAATGCCAAGTTGTTCCTAACAACTGTAACCAGTTCTTCACTTATAAACACAAAGCATCTACTTCTGATTGATCTACGAGCACAAAGTGAAAATCACAGCACTGGTCTACAAACATTTTCCAGATTTTCCTCACAGTTTTGAGGAAAACAATGAACAACTGCCCACTTCTACCCATCCGACCTGTAGGCAAATCCTAGGAGCTCAGCCCACACTGACCTGGGGCTGGATGCCTGAGTATGTTGTGTTGTAAGACCATGTCCTAACACACTTGTTTTTCTCGGGTGGGGCGTGTGACTCCACTTTCACACACTGAGCCTCCAGGCCCTGCTCTACTCCTCTGTCACTGTCATGAAATGGACCAAAAGCCATCTGAGGGACAAAATGGTGTGGCCAACTTCTAGGTTACAGTCTGTCATTGATGGGAGCCAAGGCAGGAACCTAGAGACAGGACTGAAGTGGAGAATTCTACTACTTACTCTGGAGACAAAAATCAAGACTGAGTGGAACTTCAGTAGCCAAGCCTATTCAGTATTACAGTCCAGGGCTCTAACAGAAGATTTGTGGGGATGGGGGGGGGCATCAGTGTTTAAACCTGACCAAATAGGTTATCTAATAACAGCCAAACAGGCCTGTCGGAAAATAAGCAATTCTATGTTTTCTCTTATAACTTCCCTAGGTTTAGAAAAATGCAATCGGTGGGTGAACTTAGGTTTATGTGTGTGTTTGTGTGTGTGTGTGGTGTGTGTGTGTGTTTAAGTCTTTTCATTGTTTATCTTTTTAGACACAGTCTTATGAAGCCCTGGATGGACTGAAACTCATTATATAAGAGAGTGTGTGCCGCCACATCTGGTTTTATGTGGTTCTGGGACTCAAACCTAGGACTTTGGGGCTTTACAAACTAGGCAAGCATTCTACCAACTGAGCTATACCCTCAGCCCCACCTGGCCCACTTTATTTTAACACCCATAGTAAAAACAAGAAAACCAGGCAACAGAAGGGTCCCCTGATGAACATTTGCCCTGTAGGCACAAGGACAGGTGACTGTGGTCACTCCTGCTCCCTTCAGCAAGCCCTAACTCTGCCACCCAGGCCTGTGTCTTCGGCTCTTGCTTGGTTCGGGAGAATTGTCTGTATTCTGTCAATCATGTTTTAAATAAACACTGATTGGCCAGGCAGGAAGTATAGGTGGGAAAACC
>LOEQ01000679.1:8993-32574 GCA_001685075.1 Bramus lutescens | reverse complement strand
GCCAATCAGCTTTATAACTTATAGAGATCTCTGTGTGATTTTCTTTGGGCTAAACAGCTGGGGAAACTGGGCAGGACAGAAAACCCCAACAAACCAGCTCCTCATGTTACACTTGCTCCTTCAGGTGCTGAGCTTCTCAGAGACCCTAATGACACTCCCCTTTTCCTGAGTTCCTTTCCCTACTCAGCAGGATGATTCCCAATTACAGAGTCAGAATTACAACTCCAGAGCAGCTCGTTCTTCACGAGCAGTGTTTCTTCTTTATAATCTTTGCGCATGGAATTATAAATCAGGCAGCATCCACACTTAATTGGTATTTTCGGTGTAATTTTTGTTGTTTCTCCCTGCATGCTTTATGCTTCAACTTCAAAACATTTAGGCTCCTAATGCTAGGAAAGATAAAAAATAATAGTACAAATCTGTTCTTTTGTATCTTAGAGCTTTCCTATTTCAGTTCCAAGACTTTAACTCCTTTAGCCAATCTGGAAAATGACTTACAATCATAATACTTAATAAACACTAAGCAAGAGAACAAGAAAATATTCCGAGGAATTAAATACAATACCTGGAATACACACTAGCTTTCAAAGAAGGGCACCTTACAACTGATCATCCTTAGGTATCCAAATTGCAATGTCTCATGCAGCAAAGGCTCTGGCAGCTTCCTCCAGTTGAATGGCTGCAGTATTAAGTTGTATGCGCTTTTGCCTTGTTGCCCTTTGACCCAAGAGGAAATGCTGTGAACAGTCAGTTAATAAATCCTAAAAGCATGAAATCAGATAATGCAGCACAAATCTTCCATGACACACACATGTAGCCCAGTAGGTAGGAGAGCTACAACTGGCTGTGTGCTGTTCCGACGGCCACGGCAACAGGCGCAGAGTCAAGAGTTAGGAGCAGCGTGTGCAAGAAGCTGAAGATGGGTGGGGTAGGAAGGAAACAGCATGAGGAAACCGCGGGGAAAGTCAACACAAGGCCGTAACAGACGACAGGAAGAAGGAGAGCTATCCAGCCTCTTTAATCCTTGCCGACGCCAAGGATTCAGCACTTGGGACAGTCTAGTCCTTAATGACAACCCTAGATATCTAATAGCCACTTAAACCCAACCAAACAAGCCATCTAATGGCAGCTAAAACAGGCGTACCGCAAAAATTAAAAACATGATCCTATGTTTTTACAGCCCTGCTCAGTTTTGAAACATGTACGTAAACTTAGAATCGGGCAGAATTCTCTCAGCAACTCTAAGGCTGCTAGGTAAGAAATTCAGAGATGATTAAGAGTGATTGAGGATGGAGCTCTGTTGGTAGAGCATCTGCCTAGCTTTAGGTCCTGAGTTCAGACCCCTGCACAGCACAGACTGGGCTTCATGCAGGTACCTATGGTGCCAGCACATGAGAGGAAGAGATCAGAAAAATTCATGGTGATCTCTGGCTACATGGAGAGTTCAAGGCTAGCCTGGACTATATGTAACCCTATCTCAAATACATACATACATACATACATACATACATATATATATACACACACATTACTAAGAAAATACTGCAGTAAATGTATATGCAGGAAGCCTTCCTTGTGCTAATTATCACACCACGGTCAAAACTGGCCATCTCCCCTTTGCAAGCTACAAGTTGAAAATGGAGTTTGACCACACAAAGAAAAATTCAATTTGGTGTTCCCAGCCCTTGCGAAGCCAGTTTCTCGCAGCCTCCAGTTCTGTCTTAGATGCCATTTCTCGAACATGAGTTTTCCAAGCCGCAGTTTCAACATATCTGATTTACCGCAGCTTCGAAAAGTTCTGGTTCTGTGAGAGCCCAAACCCTCCCACAGATGCATAATCAGGAAATGCTGTGAAAAGAAGTGATAAGCAACTTGAAAAAAAAAGAAGGTAGTTTTTCTTGCCTCCAGAAAGCACAGAGAATCACTTATATCTCAGCCAAATATATTTAGAATTATTGGCACCTCAATTTGGCATGATTGACACCACCAGATAACACTTGAAACAGACCCAGGGCGAAAGAAATCGTTATCATAAGCAGCTTTGTCGTCCATTTTCCCTTCTGTACAACAGGTAAGAGAATGTGCTCAGATATCACACATCCTCATTTGCATACAGTATCATTTTATGAATTTTCCAAGGTGTTAATTAAAAGTTTTAATGAATGTTAATCATCTGTCATTTTCATTGGCAATCTCCATCCAACCATATGCTTTTCTTTTACACCTGGAAGGGTTCCCCCCAAATCCATTATTTTAAATTGTTTTACTTCCTTAACACTATATTTGTATTACTATTTAGGAAACACACCTTCTACAGCCTATACCACGATTTCCTACAGTCCTTTTATGGGTTTTCTAACTGCTTAAGAGAAGGGCTGACTGTTGAGTATGTGTGCTCGAGGAGATACATACACAGCGATAGAGGACCCAGATAAGGAGATACCTGTCATTCTCCACCTTGTTCCCCTGGACAGGGTCTCTCCCTGAACCTGGAGCTCTTTGGTTTCCAGCTAGCTTGCCCAGCTAGCCAGCTGCAGTGACCCCTGTCTCCACTGCCTGCAGTACTAGTTACAGGAGTATGAGGCCATGCCTACTACATGATTATTACATAAGGTACATGCTCATTACATTATGAACTCAGGTCTCTATGCTGGAACATCAAAGGTCCTTACTCACTGAGCCACCCCCCCAACACTGTTTGCTCTTTTGTTCAGTTTTGCTCTGGTTTTTTTTTGGGGGGGAGATCTCTGTTCTGGTTCATATCCAGGAGTCAAAGCTGAGCTGGAACACAAAGAGTGGTACAGCATCCCAAGATGTTTGACATCGGCTTCAAGCTCATTAAATTACTGCACAGCCTCCTATCTTAGCCTCTCATATGTTCGTTAGATGATTACATTTAATCACACATTCCTTCAAAAAAAGCTACACACCAAGTCTCCTTCCAAGTTTGGGACTAAAAAGAGTTAACAACAGAGCCAAATATTTCATTCCTCTATGAGTTAACACTCTATTTGAAGGAGGTTAGAAAAGATTTAAAATGTATAGTATAGTCAAAATAGTAATGAGAAGAAAATACGAAGAGAGAGAGAGAGTTGGCTTCTTAGGAGGTGGTGAATAGATGGTGAGATGTTAGATAGGATCACCAGGGAAGACCTCACTTAGAGACTATATTTGAAGGACGACCTGAAGAAAGGCCTCTGGCAGCCATGACAGGATCTAAAAGATTGCTCTGAGCCATGAGATTGGCAAGTCAAACGACACCAAGATGATCTGAAAAACATCAGCTGTAAATATGGTCAATTCATGGGAGAAGCCGGTATTAAACTATGAGATGAAGGATTGCAACAGCCAAGCACCAGGACTTTGCAGAACACTACAATGACAAGGCCGTTGGCTCAGGACAGACATGACCACTGGATGCTCTGAACAGAGGAACAATACACTCTGCCTATACTTGAAACGGCCTCTCTAAAAATGAACATCCCGATCCACCAAGCTCAGTGTTCTCTCAGAAGGATCAACCCCAAGAAGACGGCTGAGAAACACACACAAAGTCCAAAACAGACAGTAATGAGAGCGGAGAAAAGTGGCTTGTCACATGTGTGGGAACTCCAAGAAAAATGTAAGATCTCTCCACAAAACTATCATCGCTCAGGGAGAATGAAATGATGGAAGTGACGTGCTAGAAGAAAAACCCTGCAAGCCAAGATTAAGACACCTAGCAAAATTGTACTTCAAACGTAAAGAGAAAAAATCTTCACAGGCACACAAAACTGAGGGTGTTTGTTGATAAATCTGCCTTATACGATAAATCTAAAGGAATTATTCATACTGAAAGGCTCTCACACGAAATTCATGTTGATAAAAATAAAGACTTAGCAGTAAAGAAAAAGAGGTGTATATATATGCATATTACTCTAATACTGAGGAAGTGGTATTTATAAGACAGTTTTATTAATTAAATGTTTTTATTTATTTTAATCACCACTGCAGTACCCCTCACTCCTACCCTCCTCTCCCCTCCCCCACCTCCCCTCATCCTCTCTTCCCCAGCAAATCCACCCCTCCTCTGTTTCTGTTCAGAGAGGGGCGGGCCTCCCATGGGTGTCAACAAAGCATGCCATATCAAGTAGAGGTAGGACTAAGCTCCTCCCCTGGTATTAAGGCTTGGCAAGGCAACCCAGTATGAGGATTATGTTCCCAGAAGCCTGCCAAAGCATCAGGAACAGGCCCCTGGTCCCACTGCTAGGAGTCACACAAGTAGAATAAGCTATACAAGAGTCACACATATGTAGGGGGCCTGGGTCAGTCCCATAGAGGCTCCATGTGGACATAAATCCACACACCTATGAAAACCTAATTTTTGACAAAGAAGCCAAAATTATACAATGGAAAAAGGAGAGCATCTTCAACAAATGGTGCTGGCATAAATGTATGTGAGCACACAGAAGAATGCAAATATATCGATATCTATCACCCTGTACAAAACCCAAGACCAAGGGGAGCAAAGACCTCAACATAAATCTAGTTACATGGGGGCTGAAAGAAGACGAAGTGGGAAGTAGCCTCGAAAGCATGGGCACAGAAAACAATCCTGAATATAACATACTTTTAACATTATATTAAAATATTAATACACAAAAATCGTGTTAATGAGGAAACAAAAGTATAGTGCCTTTACATGCAAATTTCAACTGCTGTGGTCTTTTTAAAGCAGAGTTAATAGCTAAAAGATATTTTACACTAGCCTTCAACTAACCACAAAGGAAACGCGTATGTTATTTAAAGTAAAGGGGTAATAAGCAAGGCAAAGGCCTTCAGAAAACTTTCAAGTAGAAGAACTCAACAGAGAATAAAAAACAGCTAACAGGATGGCAAAAGAAAGTCCATGTTTATCCATATACACTGTAATGGGAATAGATTAAATTCACCAATGAAGAGACATGCAGTAGATGACTGACTTATGAAAACCAGAATTTAATTATTGAAAATTGGCTTGTTGCAGGCAATTTACAATAGAATTAAATACACACACAGGCTGAAAACAATGGATGGGAAAGAGATATTTCTTGCAAATTGGAACAAACAAGATAGACTTTAATTTAAAACTCTCTTTAGACATAAAGAGAGTAATTCCATAAAAATGCAAGGTTCAATTTAAAGGGAGTATGTAACATTTAAAATTATATATACAATCAACATCTATGAACCTAATACATTAAGCAAATTTTGACAGGCTGAAGGAAAAATGAACAGTAATACAAAAACAACAGGAAACTTGCTACCTCATGTCTCCACTAACTTTATACTATTACAGAATGACAGATATTGGGTCATTGATAAGGAGCAAACATTTGTTTCCTGTAGTTCTGGATTCTGGGAAGCCCAAGACTGATGAATCCACAGGTGCCAAGGCTCACTTCTGATATGGCTCCCTGTTAGAGAGTGGAAGATCATGGATGTGCAACCACAAAAGAAAGACAAGGGGGGATCATCTCATCCCGAGTTAGAATGCCACTTTCCAATTAACTAACCCAACCCACTCTGCTGAAGAGATCCTCAGCTCATACGTGAGGGTTGAGCCCTTGGGACCTGTGGTCCTCTCAAAGAATGTATCTCTTCTCAGGGTTCTGCTGGAGGTTTAATCGCAATTATATGAATCTGGGAGAACATTTATGCTATGGTAGCCCACATACAGTAACAAACATAATATTCAATCATAGAATCAGTGAAGAAAACACTCTACTTAAAAGTACTATTAGATTAAATTAGTCAAATAGACACATACAGAACTTGCCATTCATTCAACAACATGAAAGATTAATCGAAAATCTAAAATAAGACTTTTTTTGAGAAAATCATGCTGATTCCCAATACTTTTTGGTTCTAATGAAAATAAATTTAGCAAATGTCAGAAGAATATATGTGAAAAATGTATGGAAACTCAACAATACACTCTTGAACACTGGGTCAAACAGGAAGCAGAAGAGGATTTACAATGTATATTGAGACATATTTAAATAGAATTACAAACATTCCAAGTCTTGCAAGAGGGATCAGATAGAATAACAGGGGTGTTTAAAGTGGGAAACATAAGAAAGAAGGAGACATAATCCCAAATAACATCATCTGTAATCTGTGATTTACAAAAATATGCTAGAGATTAGCAGATGAAGCAAATAATGAAAACGAGAACAGAAATAAAACAAGGAGTGAATACAAAATAGAAAAATAAATAATACCTAATATTTAGTTGATTTCAAAAGACAAAATCAACAAATCCCTAGCTAGATGAAAAAGACCAAGAAAAGTGGAATAAATAAAATCATTAATTATATAAAAAAAAAAGAAAGACAGATGCTGTGGGACAATGGTCTTACCATGTAAAGATTTGCCTCTTGTACTTATTTAATAACATGCTGATTGGCCAGTAACCAGGCAGGAAGTATAGGTGGGATGACCAGGCAGGAAGTAAAGGTGTGGGGGGGGACAAATACAGGAGAATTCTGGGAAGAGGAAAGGCTGAGTCTGCAGTTGTCATCCAGACACAGAGGAAGCAAGATGAGAATATCTCACTGATAAAAGGTACCAAGCCACATGGCTAACACAGGCAAGAATTACTGGCTAATTTGAGATGTAAGAAAGAGTTAATAAGAAGCCTTATCTTATAGGCCAACCAGTTTATAATTAATGTAGGCCTTTGTGTGTTTCTTTGGGACTGAACAGCTGTGGGACCAGGCAGAACAGAAATCTCAGGCAGCAGACAGACACCTCCAAGATGAAAAGAATCTCAAAATCATTGTGGACAGGCAAATGCCAAAAAACTGGGAAATAGAGCAATGATGCATAAACTCCCACAGATGAAAAAAATCATAAATAAACAAAGTTTGGACAGAGATATACAAGTATGCAAGTTGAATCAATACATAAAAATTGCTAAAGATAACCCCTGGGTCTGATGGCTTCCCTTGTGAAGTCTACCAAATATCCAAGAGATTCCACCAATTACTTTCATAGTCTTGTGAAACACGGAGGAAGAGAGCACATTTCCTAATTCATTTCATAAAACAAGCATCACCAAATACCAAAGCCAGGCAAAGACACCACAGAAAAGAATATTACAGACCAATATTTTTGACATGCATGGATTTAGAATTCTCATTGTGACAACTTCAAGTCAATTTCAGTATTATATTGAGATCACACTCCATGACCCACTGAGTTTACAACTGGAATACTCCGTCACTGTACGCAAACAAGTTCATAGAATCACATGATAATAGAATAAAGGATTGTTATGATAGGAGCATCTCACAGACAACAAAAACAGATTTGATAAAATAGAAAATTATTTCACAATAAAAGCTCACAAAAAAAACTAGAAACCACCTGAAACTGCTCACATTCAACCTTGGAAAACTGACTTTCCTCTTAGATCTGAACTGAGACAAGGGTACCTACCCTGGTTGCCTCTATTCCATGTGACTAGAAATTAAGCCATAGCAATTAGGCAAGATAAGAAATAAACAGCACCAGAATGAGAATAGATGAAGCTGCATTATTCATGTTTGTGGATAAAAAGATATTACACATAGAGGATCTTAAACACCCTTTAAAAATTATAACTGGTAAATAAGAATGAAAATTAGTTATATTTCATATTAACATCAGCTAGCAATGAGCAGCAGGAGAAAAAAACAGAAAGACAAAATAAACATATTAAAAACTAAAGAGTAGAAGGACTTGAATACTGAAAACTAAAATCATTCAGAATACTTTGTCTTTGTAAAAAGTTTACGTTGAGGCGGCCAGAGTTGCCACCACAGCTGGCTTTCCCTTCCTCTCCCAGACATCTGTGCAAGTCTGGGATTTTCCCATTATAGTCTCTCTACACAGCCTCCAGCTACCACTCTCCTGGCCTCAAACACTACAGGCANGCAGCTGCGCCCCAAAGGTTGCCGCAGTTCAGCTGCCCACCACCAGCCGAATGTCTTTCAGGCAGCCCCATGCTTTCACCTCCCACCACGTAGGCTTTTTCCACATGCCCCTCTGTAATTGCTTTTCAGGAGACTTGATCCCTTGCCCCAGGGGTTTTAGGCTTCCCCTGGGACCCCCGCTCAGTTGTCTGACTTCAACAGCCTTGATGCCCCCTCACGTTTTTACTGGTGGTGTCGCCACAACACACTCTCAGCTCTGAGTTTCAGGCAAGCAGCTNGCAGCTGCGCCCCAAAGGTTGCCGCAGTTCAGCTGCCCACCACCAGCCGAATGTCTTTCAGGCAGCCCCATGCTTTCACCTCCCACCACGTAGGCTTTTTCCACATGCCCCTCTGTAATTGCTTTTCAGGAGACTTGATCCCTTGCCCCAGGGGTTTTAGGCTTCCCCTGGGACCCCCGCTCAGTTGTCTGACTTCAACAGCCTTGATGCCCCCTCACGTTTTTACTGGTGGTGTCGCCACAACACACTCTCAGCTCTGAGTTTCAGGCAAGCAGCTGCAGCTGCCCTGGGCCAGGCTGTGCACTGATCATATCCTCTGACCAGGTGTGTGGCAAAACTTCAGCCATCCTCTCACTTTGCTGTTGTCAGCAGCAGAACCGGTGAGACATCTGGGAACTGTTAAAGGGGACTTAGTTAAAAGAAAAGTTTTTGCCCACATTAAGAAGGAGGAATAATATTACAATTCAGGGAGTTAGGTCTCTGTATGATTCCACAGTGGGTGGTTTGACAATGGGAAAAATAAATGAAGGCATAATCAACATAGCCGGGGTTGACATAATGTCGATTATAATTACTATCAGTCTGGTAATTTATGGTTTATATTTTTTTAAAGTGGCCTGATACTGGTGCCAAATAAAAATTGACTGATAAGATACAATCTTTAGAAAGACCTACTAATGGAACAAAGGAAAATATTCACAAGTAGGCAGAGTAGTTTAGCGCAGGACTTACCTCACCATTGAATTATGAAACTGAAGAGGAGCAGACCAAGGTTGTTAGAAAACTAACCTTAATTTATCCAGTTAACAATCAAGAATGAAACAAGATAATAGACACCACAAAGCTATATAGAAGTTAACTAGGATCCTGCAAAAATATTAAATTTGAGGAAATTTAAGGAAGCAGTAGTTTCATGTGGTATGCATTTACCTTTTTTAAGGAGATGTTAAACTCATGAGTATCAAGGAACAGAATCATTCCAAAAGATTGGAAAGATTAGCTACAGCAGTATTGGAAGCTGGTCCTCAGTTACAAAGAAAAACATGATGGAGCGGGAAGCTGGGGTCAGAATAATCCGGTAGGACTAGAGGTATAGGAACCTCCCAAGACCAACTTCCTGCTGAAGGCTGGTATGCTGATTTGCAAAGACAGTCTACATTTAATGTTCACACTTTGGTTCTATGTCTTAGAGCAACTTTGAATGCTTGGGACAGGGTTGAAGAATAAGAAAATTAATGAAATTATACAAGGCCCAAAAGTAGCCTTCACTGATTTGTTTTCACAAAGATTGATTACAGCTTTAAACAAAATGGCATCAAAATCCAGAAGGTAGGCAAATATTAACTGAATCTTGGGCTTTTGAAAATGCTAATTCAGAAAGAAAAAGAGTGATTAGGCCTCTAAAGGCAAGATCAGCACCCATAGGAGAATAGATCAGAAATATGTCTGATATTGCATCTCACACTTATAATGCTACCTTGACAGGAGAAGTGATTTCTAAATATTTTAAGAAAAATCAAAAGGTCAGATGTTTTAATTGTGGTAAACAAGGTCATCTGAAAAGGAATTGTAGGCAAAGAGTTCCTAGAAACAGTGTTTTTTTTTTTTAAGAGATAATCCAAACAGACAGCCCAAGTCTTCTGGAATAGTCAGAGGTAACCATTTGCCACAAGAAAACATATTAGTGGGTCTCTTGGAGGTACCAATATCAAATTTGGTTCAATCATTCCCTGTCAGCATTGGGAAAACTCTACCACAGAGCAATTGAATGACTTAATGCCTGTTAATACTGTTTTGGATGAGAGAACATCTTCAGTAGATAGCAAAATTTTCAGGCAAGATCATAAAACACGTATTTTGGCAAACTTCTATGAATGATCATAGGCAAAAGCTAAAAACACCAATAAATGGCATTGAAATTGAGGGTTTGGTTGACACAGGTGTAGATCAAACAATAATTTCACCAAATCTTGGCATCCAGATTGGCCTCTTCAGGAGGAAAATGTCAAGCTTCTAGGGATTGGGACTTTATCTCAAGTAATACAGAGTACAAGGGGTCCATTATAGGGCCAGAGGGACAGATGGGAAAATTATAACTGTATTTGGCCAATATAGCAATGAATTTATGGAGATGTGATTTGTTGCCGCAATGGAAAACACAGATGAACATTCCTCCAATCTCAGAAACAAACCATAAAATAGAGAATGCTTCTGAGAAAAAAAAATATTAAAAGGTATTTTCAAGAACAGTCACCAATCATTCAGGTTATACATAAGCCAGGCACAACTACTGTTGGCCATTCAAAGGCACCAACAGTCCTACCTTTAAAATGGTTAACTGACAAATCTGTCTGTGTGGAATAATGGCTTCTCACATCAGGAAAATTACAGGAATCAGAACAGCTGGTACAGGAGCAGATAAATGCTCAACATATTGAAGAATTGACCAGTCGTTGGAATTTTCCTCTAGTTCTTATTAAAAAGAAATCTGAAAAATGGAGAATCATTACAGATTTAAGAGTCATAAATAAGGTGATTCAGCCAATGAGCTCTTCACAGTCTGGAATTCCCCTACCTTCTCTCTTACCTAAAGAATGACCTATTATAATGATTGATTTTAAAACTGCTTTTGTGCTATACCTTTACAAAAACAGGATAGATAAAAATTTGCATTTGTAGTGCCTACTTATTCAGAGCCTGAATAAGCCCTATCTTGTGTCAATTATACAAAAGCTATTGGAAATAATTCATAAACAATTTCTTCAATCTATAATTTACTATTATATGGATGATACCTTAATAGTTTATTGAAACACAGAAACCTTAGAAAAATGTCAGAAGTAAAGAAAATTTTGCCTTGTTGGGGATTAGATATTGATCCTGAAAAAATACAAAGAGGAGATCATATTAATTACCTAGGATATAAGATAGGATTACAAAAATTCATCCACAGAAAGTATAAATCAGGAGAGATCAATTATGAAATCTTAACTATTTTAAAAAATTCCTGGGAGATATTAACTGGCTACAACCCACATTTGGATTAACTACTCAAGAACTAACTAATTTGTTTCAAACTTTACAAGGTGTAATAAGAACTTAAATAGTCTAAGAAAATTATCAGCTGAGAGAAGAGAAATTACAGGATGAACATGAGGATTACTTGGATCCAGAGCTTGATTTATTCTGGTTGTTGTACTTTCTATGCATTCTCCCAGAGGAATTGTTGTGCAGACAGAAGATAATATTTTAAAATGGATGTTTTGCCTCATAAAGAGAGTAAAAAAATTAAAGATCTATGTAAAAAATGTTTCTGAGTTGATTCTGAAAGGAAATTTGAGACTTTGTCAATTAATGGAAATAGACCCAACAGAAATTGTGATACCTTTTACTAATGCTGAAATAGCCCCATTGTGGGCAAAACAATGGACATTAGCAAAGAGATTGCAGTAATTCCTTGAGAAAGATTAGAAACAAACATCCAAGAAGCAAGAAACTTCAGTTTTAAAAACAACTAATTGGATCCTCCCTCACATGTTATAAGAAACACCAAATTTCTGGAGCCCCCTCTATTCTGTATGGATACAAATGAATCAGGAAAGACAGGTTATGAGTCTTGAAATTTAATTAACATCTCTCAAATCCCTTATTATTCTGTTCAAAAGTCAAAATTTTATGCTATGCTCATAGTATTATAAGATGTTACAGGACCTCTTAAGATAGTGACTCTCAATATGCAGAAAGTTGTTTTACATATTGAAACTGCTGAACGTATTCTAGATGATTCAGAATTAACTTTGTTATTCATTCAATTACAAGAAACAATCAGAAATAGAAACCATCTTTGTATATAACTGTAGTTGTTTTTCATTGGGGCTGCTAACCAGCTCCCAAATAACTACATGGAGACTTATTTTAATTATGGATGTTTGGCCTTAGCTTTGGCTTGTCCCATTAGTTCTTCCAACCTAATTTAACCTGTTTCTATTTTCTCCATTTGCTTCAGGGATTTTTAACCTTTTTTCAATCTGCATGTCCTACTTTCTTGCTTCCTCCATGTCTGTCTGGCACCTGGCATCTTTTTCTTTCTAACCCTTCTCTCCTAAATTCTTCCTTCTACTTTCACTCTCTGCCCAGAAGTCCTGCCTATATATAACACATGTCAGATCCCATACCAGTGTATCAGGCCCTCTAGCACTAGGTAATGATGAAATTGACCATCGAGCAAATGTGCTAGAAGCCTCAGAATTTCGTAAGTAACAACATGTTTGTAGCAAAGGTATGAAGATGGGTTTTTCTATCACTTGTCAACAAGCCAGGAAATTAAAAGGAAATTTCCTACTTATTCTTTGTATAACCAAATTCCATTACCTGCAGAAAGCAACCCAAAAAGTACTCAAAGAAATGAAATTTGACAAATTGATGTGTTTCATTTGAGTACTTGGGAAAATTAAAGTATGCACTCAATACCACAGATGCATATTCAGGATTTCAATGAGCAATTGCTTTAAGTTCTAAAAAGGATAATTATGTAATCATACATTTATTAGAAGTTATAGCCACTATGGAAATACCTGTACAAATTAAGATTGACAATGCCATATCATACTTCTCTAGTAAAATGAAACAGGTTTGTTTAATATTACAACATGGAGCATATTACAAGTATACCATGCAATCCTACAGGACAAACAGCTTTAGAAAGATCTAATCTCACTTTAAAAGATATGCTTAATAATCAGAAAGGGGTAATAAAACCACCCATAAATAGATTACACAATGCTTTATTGACTCTACATTTTTAAAATGCTAATGGAAAAGGAATGAAAGCTGCAGAGAAACATTAGAGAAAAAAATTGAATTAAATCAATCTCTATATTTTAAAAATGTGTTCACTTCAGAAAAGAAAACAGGATATGTGTTTCATTGGAAAATAGGTTTTGCTTTTGTTTCCATGGGGAAAGAAAAGCTATGGATACCATCAAGATTGATAAAGATTATATTTAAACAGGAGAGAACTCCTGCTTAGGAGAGGTGATAGTTCATCAAACACTTTGGTAATTTAATCCAAAGTAATTTATAAGACTTACAAATACCTTTAATTTGATCAGGTATGAAAATAAATTAATTTTTAATTATTAAAATATGATGCTTTTTCTGTTTCAAAAACCATTTTATCTTAACAAAGATATAACCTACCAAGAAAGGAAATCCTTAAAGTTAGGGTTGGGGCAGGGATTTGTTTTTGTCTTTCCAGTAATCTGAAGACCAATGGACAAATGAGACCTCTGAAGAAGAATAAGGGAAAATCACCCAGAGAAAATATCTCAAGTAAAAGAATAAATTGGTCTAATGGTAAAGCACATTTGCAACAGGTTAAAAGTTCATAAGACTTCCTGAATATTTGTTTCTACTGTTATCTACAGACATATAAGGCAAATGGTCTTTTTGCGGTCCCGGTTCAATTATAAATTAAAGCTGGCTTTGGAGTTGGAGCACGTCTCTCTCTTTGTCTAAACCTAAGCATGCTTGTTAAAGGAAAATCCAAAATCTCTGTCTCATGTCAGAAGAGCCACCTGTTATAGGACAGGAAAAAAAAATTATGGAACTAATCTATTGCCATTAATCTCATAATCTTTTGATTTTATTTTGACTCTTCAAATTTTTCTTAAGGTATAAATATTAATTAAAATGTACAATATTAATATACATCATATATCTGATATTTTATATATCTAATATATATATATAATATTTAAACTTCCCATTGAGATATCAATGGTCATATAGAACACTAACCAATTCTAGAAATAGGCTTCATCTAGCTTCTTCTTGTGTATGATTTTAGGCTTAAGTCTGAAGCAGGTAACTATGAATTAGTTGTACCCTTGATGTATTCAATAGATTGTGATCCTTTAACCTCTGTGAGATCTGCTGCATATTAAATTTAAAAAGTTTGTTTCTTCAGTGATCCATGACCTAACAGTGACCTTTGAAGTCTCCAAAATGATGATGGGGTTCCACAACAATGATTCTACCTATGTGTTGGCAATATTACTGAGATGACAAACACTACTCAAAGATCAACTTTGGTCTACAAACTGCTCAGGACAGTTTCAGGGCAGTTGGCTAAGATGATCCAACCTCACAAACTACTTGATCCAGGACTTCAGATAAGCCTTGCAATTTCCCATAACACCAAGACTGAAAAATAGCTAGCTCTCCCAGGACTTGACCATTATCTCAATTTTCTCAGGGTTCCCTAAAGATGCCATCACCCCAGACACTAGGAACTAATTTTAAAAACATGGCACCTGCATTGCCAAGAAATGTGGTAGGTGGGTTTGGGTCATTTGGTTGATTGTTGATGTTTGTCAGTGTTTAGGGGGTTTCGTTTCAAGTTGTAATTGGTCACAGTAAGGAAACTAAGCAGAGGAGATTAAATTAAGGGACCTCATTCTGCAAAGAAAAAGTGGGATATAGGAATGCTAGGATAAAAGGGTAGATTATTGAATCTACATTTAAACTTTAAAAGTAACTACTACTCTTAAGTATTTTATATTGGTATGCATTTTTATAAATTGATACAAATTTAAGGTTATTTTTTATACTGTATATAAGTTTCTAGTCTTATTTGAGGTGTTTATATATTTTGATACAAATTTAAGGATTATATATATGCTTCTACTCTTCTTTACAGTATTGTTCCTATGCAGTTTAATTGACAATGTAATGTAAAAGTTTAGTCCTGGAAAGATATTTGGGATAATTAAGAAATGCAGGTTATGTAAGGCAGTGATGGTATGCACCTTTAATCCCAGCAATCAAGAAGCAGAGACAGGCAGATCTTTGTGAGTTCAAGGTCAGTCTAATCTACAAGAGCTAGTTCCAGGACAGCAAAGGCTACACAAAGAAACCCTGTCTTGAAAAACCAAAAAAAGAAAGGAAGGAAGGAAGGAAGGAAGGAAGGAAGGAAGGAAGGAAGGAAAGAAGGAAACACAGGTTAGTAATTAGTCATGAATAATATTCAAACTTGTAGTCATGTTAAGTGTTTTTCAAGGTCAAACAGATATGTTTTAGATAGACAAGTGGTCTTCAAACTCTTCAGAGATCTACAGAATATGGCACTTGAGATATTTTAATAACATAAGGTTTTTTTTATGACAGTGAGACATGTCTGCTCCTGGCAGCACCAATTACTTCAGAGAAAATGATAGACTTTAAAGAATTCCATATGGGATTTTCTTTCCTTGTGGTAAAGGTTATCCACCAGTCAAGAAATTGCCCTTGCCTTGACTGCTGACAGTATGGTATCCAAACTGGACTGGTAGGACACAAAAGAAAGCAACTGTCAAACTTTGTCAAGACAAGGTGGGAGAGTCCTTCAAAATTCTGGCTTCACAGAAAAGTCTGTCAGATATTCTAGGCCTATAGGCCAAAAATGAATGCCCTAATCTTACAGAGTAACCTTGGGTGACTGTTTAAGCAGCCAGCTGTTTCTATCATTTCTATAGGTTGTAGAGTTGTTTGCTCTAAATTTCCTGTTTACTTGGGTAATAGTTTATCCTTCTCAGGTTGCTGATAGAGTTGAAGACAAAATAGTTATAATTACAATTTTTCTTGTTAACCATATTCAGAAACGAAACTCTCAAAAGAGTTGTAAAGTATAGAAGGTTGAGAGACAAAAAGGCTTAAATTGTTTATCTAAGAAAATATTTTATGGTCTATAAAGAAAATTTTAGGTTGGTAATACAGGTTAGAATATAATAGAATGTGAATTAGGTATAAAAATTGGACTCACCAAGATAAGATAGATAAAGGACTATTTTCTCTGAATTTGCCAAATACAAATGGACTGGACACTGTGAATGCAGTTCTTACCTGATAATTGTTCTTACTGTATACAGTTTTACTATGCTAGAGTGAAAAACCTTTCCTTTTATTTAGAGAAAAATGGAGAAATGTTGTGGATATTTTTTATCAAACTTTGACACTCCTGAGACTGTCAATTACGTTTACTCTGAATCAGAGGGCAAAGCTAGATACTAGCTGATCAAAATTAGCCATAAAAGTTCTGGAGGACTGGGGTTATACAGAGGGACACAGGAAGTAGCAGGGAGGAGCTTGGAAAGATGATTGGCCTTTTAGATCAAGGAAGAAGAAAGGTCCCTGGTCGCTTCTCTGCCACTTCTTTTATCAATCAGGTTCTTACCCCAATATCTGGCTCTTGAGTTTTTATTAATAAAGAATAATTAGATAAATACTTCAGTATGATAATCTAAAATTAATGTTAAAATACCAAAAATGATTAATTTATTAATTCATAAAAATAATGAAGAAAAAACCCAAAAATCTTCAAAAAGAATTTTTACATTGGTAGGTATCCAGAAGGCAATGTTATCAAAATTCTATGCTGTTCAAACTTATGTTTGGATCCAATGGGTTCCCTAGAAAAAAAATTGATGATTTATTTTTTACAGGAGTACTGAAAAAAGCAATTATAAAATTCCTACAGAGCCACAATGAATCCCATATGGCCAAAGAAGTCCTGAGAAAAACCAAAGCTAAAGGCAGATAATTCCTAATTTGAAAATATATTCAAAATCTATGAAAACAAAAGCACATGTGCATGCACACACATGCATGAACATACAAGCACACATACAGTATCACAGAGAAGCCGTGGGAAAAGAAGAGCCTTATAAAAATATGGTGCTGGGAAAGCTGGATATTCACAAGTGAAAGAATAAAATGATGTCTCCATTTCACACCACAGACCAAGTCAACTTAGTGTGGAGTAGAACACACAAGCAGCTAGAAGAAAATGGAGGGAAGCTGCCTGACATTGGCCTTGGCAATGATCTCATGGACATGGCAACAAAAGCAAAATAAGAACAAAAATAGAAATGTGGGATGACATCCAGCTGAAAAGCACAGCTGGGAAGGGAAACGAACAACAAAGTGAAAGTCAGCCTCCTGAGGGAGAGAATGTGTGTGTGCTGTATACCTGTGAAGGGTGAGTACCCATCATACATATGTGTGTATGTATACATACATTTATATGTACTCATATATATGTAGGTATATACACATGTGCATACAAGTATAAGTACTTGCATGCACATGCACACATATATACATATATATATGTGTGCATGTTCATACATATGTTGCTATGTGCATGCACATATATGTAGGGATTAATGTGTGTGCATGTGTATGTACACATACATGTGTATGCATGTATACACGTATATGTATATTGTGTTGTGTGCATTAATGTGCTTGTGGACACATGTATGTATATGTGTGTAGATGTATGTATATGCACACATATATGTGTAAATGTGTAAATGCACATATAGATGTAGGTTTGCATATATGTATATTTGTACATATGTGTGTCTGTACTGTGTTTCTATACATGCATGTACATGTGTGTCCTATGTACATTTATATGCTTGTGTATATGTGTAGTTTGCATTTGTGTATGTGTATGCATATGTTTATATGCATATAAACCACTACCACTCGACCACAGAGAAGCAAAGACAGACATGGTTTAAATTATGTGTATGTGCTGGGTGTGTATGTGGGTGTGTACATATATGTGCAGGAGCCTGTGGAAGCCAGAAGAGGGTGTCAGGTCCCCCTGAAGTTGGGTTAAGAGGCAGTTTTGGGCCGCCATGTGAATACTAGGAATCAAGTCCACGTCCTTTGGAAGAATAAATGCTCTTAAGCACTGAGCCATCTCTCCAGCCCAAAATAGATGTTGTCTTCAAAGAAGACATATAAATGCCCATTAGATACATGGAAAGATGCTCAACATCACGAGTCGCCAGGGAAATGTGAATTGACATGGCTTTGCAGTTGCCTGGGTGGCTGTCATACAAAGCAATAGCAACAAAGTGGTGGTGGAAGTGTGCTGCCTTCCATGAGGAGCAACACGGCTGTGTCACAACACGGCTGTGTCACAAGACTAATACAGAGACCCACACTGACCCACATACAGGGAATAAGAGACCGTGGGTCGTCTATGTCATACCCCATCCCCACAACACTCAGGAGAGCTGTCCAAGATGAGGAACTGGAAAGTGTATAAAAGCCAGTGGAAGTGGAGAGCAGCCGTGTGAAGCACAGATACCCAGACATGGCGGAATGGCTGCACACTGAACTCACAGCACTGGGGACTGCACACACTAGACCTGCATAAGAGGAAGCCAGGCAGCCAAACTTCCAGCCCAGAGAACGGAGGGACTCATGAGGTCCCATCCTAGCTGAGAAGCTGTTGACAAGCCGTGGGCGCTAGGGCATGAAGAGCGGAGATGCAGTCTTGGTAAACTGCCCATGCTCAGAGAATGACACTCTGCCCATGCACATACTGGCCACACTAAGTGGGCTGGGTCAGGTTAAAAAATAACTAACTAAATAAATAAAAGGGGGTGTCCATGAAGCAGAAAGAAGCCCTGAGGGGTCTAAAAAGAACTGGAGGAAAGGGAGAGGGGTGGATTTGAATTTTTAAAATATATCACATACATGCATGAAATTCTCAAGTAATGACTTCAAATTTTAAATTGCCACATGACACGGTGGTCCCACTTCGAGATCACGAAGACTTTTTACACTATCATGTTCCTTAGATCGCAGTTCACAATAGTCGGCATGTAAACCAGCCAAGTGTTCTCAGCAGATGAATGGATAGTGAGAAGGTGATACGCACACAATGGGTGTGACTTGCAGCTTTAGGAGGGAGGGAGCATCTTCATCATACACAAGGGTGAACATTACTGGCATTCTGTTTAGCAGAATGAGCCAGTCCCAGAAGCAAAACTACAGTGTGATTCCACTTACAAATGATATCAAAAGTAGCCATGTCCAGGCAATCCAAGAGTGGAATGGTGGCTGCCAGAGACAAGGTGGGCTGTGCCACGAGATTTGCTGCTCCACAGGCATTATTATGAGTTAAAGAAAACAACTATGCTCTAGACAGCTGCCTACAAAACAGTAGAATTCACCCCTCGGTCACTCTCACCAGCACTGACCACAGCAACTTGGGGAGGAGGGGGCTGATTTCGCTTAGCTCTTCCACACCCTAGTCCATCACTGAGGGACGTCAAGGCAGAAACTCAAGGCAGGAACCTGGAGGCAGAAACTGAAGCAGAGGCCACGCAGGAGTGCTGCTTTCTGGCTGGTGTGTAAGGCTTGCTCAGCCTGGTGTCTTATCGAACCCAGGACTACCAGCCCAGGGATGATATTGCCCTCAGTGAACTGGGGCCTCCCATATGATCTTTTTAGGAAAATGCCCCACAGGCATGACAAAAGCTAAAGAGCACATTTATAGTAAATAATTCTACAACATACAACGCTATTTGCTAAGACGGTGTTAGGATTTGATTACAAAATCCCCCACAGGCTCATGGGTTTAGTGTTCTCTCACCCATTGGCAGAACAATTCTGAGAGGTGGTGGGAACTTTAGGAGCCAGGGCCCAGCTGAAGAAATTAAGTCGCAGGGGCTGTGACCCATATCGGGGTGGGTGGTTTTCCTGGCCCTTTGTGTCTCTCTGTGTTCCCATCACTATGAACTAAGCGACTATATATTACTACAGTGCCCTACTGGGAGGTTCTGCCTCTCCACAGCCTGATATAAACGAAGCCAGCCTAGCACGGACTGAAACTTCTGAAAATGAAAACATGAACCGTATAATCATTCCTTACCTGAATCTGGGAATGTGGCTCAGTTAGAAGAGTCGTCGCCTAGCATGCACAAAGTCCTGCAGGTTTGATCCCCAGAACTGCATAAAACAGGGCATAGTGATGTACACATTTAATCCCAACACTTAGGTGGTAGAGGTAGGGTGATCAGAAGTTCAAAGTCATCCTCAGCAACATAGCAAGTTTGAAGCCAGCCTAGGCTACATGAGGCAGGAAGGATCTCAAAACAACTGAACTAAAACTAAAGAATTCTTTCTTTCCTTCTTTAACTTGCCTTTTGCAGGTAACTGTCACAGCGGTGGGAAAAGCCGCTCACACAGAGAGGAGGTGACAATGTTCCTTTTTACCACAACAAAATAGCTTTTCTTTAAAGGTACAGAGATGTTAATGGATAGAAGGAAAACCAAGGCATGGGTGAGAAGAAGTCACTGGGGTCAAAAGCTGCCACAGGGGTCAGCAAGTGGAGGACTGGGCAAGTGGCCTTAGGGCCATCGCTGGCTGCCTCTGCTGGAGAGCACTTTCTCGCAGCCTGCAGCCTGCCTGGGAGAAGCCGGGAGAAAAGCATGGGAAAGACAAGTGGGGTAGCTTTTCTTCTAAGATGTAGGTACGAAGGTGCAGCAGGCAGAGACGGACAGTACCAGAGGTTTTCCCGGTAAGATGAAGGCATGAGGGTAGATTGCCGTGGAACATAGACAAAGAAGGAACATTGTAATGGAGAGACAAGCAGTGCTAGCTTCCTCGAGAGCAGACAAGAAGGACAGACTCTGGGATCCAAGGCTTGAATGATGGGTCACAGACACGTTAGCTAGAGAAGCCAAGCCAAGACAGAGTAGATAACAGACAGACACGCTGACAGAGTTTCTAGAAGCCCTGCGTTTCTCTAAAAGAAACAGTAGCAGTGTGAGCTAACTGTGCTGATGGGAGATGTGCACCAAGTGGAAGAGGAGAAATGTTGATTGCCCACCTCCGACTCTCCACCCAGAGCAAACCAGGCTGTGTGCGGATGCTCGGCAATGCGCCCCATCCCTTGAGAATCCTGTTCTTGAGTCAAGGGCCATTCCCCGCTGAGCACCCAACCAAGGCTGATCCCTTAGCCACAATCTGCTGTATTAGGCCTCTGATCCTCATGCATATGGAATTACTTATTAGTTCCTTTCTGTCATGTCTACTAGCGTGTAAAATCCTCGGGGACAAGGACAGCCAACACTGGTCACAGCTTGCTTTAGCTCCAATGTCCACAAGTACAGATAGTAGCTCCTGGTGTCACCAAAGAGCAGCCTCTTTCTATACCCTGATTCTACAAGGACAGGACAGTTACTAGGCTGGAGGTCAGACAGGCAATACAGCAAAGACGTGAATAGCAAGAGTTAAACCCTGCTCTCCCGGCCTCTGCTGAGCCTGGGACAAGAATAAACTAGCTGGAGACGGGTTTTACTTTCATTTCTGTTGCTGTGATGGCAGCTTTGGGGAGGAAGGCCTAGTTCACAGCTCCGGGTTTCAGTCCATCACCAGAGGAAAGGCACAGAGGCGGGAGCCTGGAACCCTTCACGCACAGCCAAGAGTAGCCGGAAATGAGTGCACGCGTGCACACTGAGTGCTCAGCCAGCGGCCTCTGCTCTTACATAGACCAGGACCCAGAACCAAGGAATGGTGTTGCCCACTTTCAAGCTGCGTCTTCTCCATCGATTACAGCTACAGAGACAGATTCCTTCAGACCCCCAAGCCAACCTAAATAACTCTTCCCTAGTCATTCTACAGTGTAGAAAGTCGACAAACCTGGCTTGGAAAATGGTCCTGTTAAGTGGGACATGGAATCAACAATTCCATCTTCAAGCTCTATCAGACGCTCTTGGAAAAGGGGCTCCCCTTCTAATACTCTTCGCGTTCTATTATGGAGTTGTCTTTGCCTCCACACATGCTAAGTGTAATATAAAGGGTCAGAGGCAATGGCTAAGCAGGTAAAGGTGCTACTGACGCAAGCCAAGCAAGCTGAGTTTGATCCCCTCAACCCACGTAAAAGTAGAAGAGAAAAAACTCCATGACGTAGTTTTCTCAGCTCCATATGTATGTAGAATGTGGGTGTACACATACAAACATACATATGCCATATCACAATAATAGATATAATTTAACTTTTAAAATACAATCCAGAAAACAAAATAAGTGGTGATGTTCTGCTACTCTCTACTGGCGCCCTGGTCTCAACACACAGCACTGGGCACACAATCTGCCCCGTCCAGCTCTCCACCCCACGACAGCTGGGTAAGTCATGAGACCACTCTGTCAGGCAAGCCAGACAGCCAACTGATTTCCCTTTCAAAGGAGAGTGAGTCAGCCCAAGATGTACTCAATGCTAACACTGGTTATTTTAGAAATGATGAATGAAACTTACATGATTCTTTCAAAGCTCCTCTTCCTTACGGACCCACTCCTTACGGGCGTGAAATGCGTGTCGCTTGCAAAACCTCCATTTAGCAAGAGCAGCCATGCTCACACACTTTAGCAAACGTGCATTTAATGACTCTCATGTTTGCTGTTTTTAGAACTGGTGAGTCCTCCCGTGGGGTTTTCCTGGGATTGGGTCCCTGAGTCAGAGGGCATGGTCCAGCAGTGTAAACTCTGACTTACACCCTCGTTTCTTGGCCATTCCTCAGGACTTCTCTCACACAAAGTGGCACCGTTGGCTGCACTGGGTTTCAACTGCAGCTCCCCTTTTATGGAAAATATCAACAGGGATTTTTTTTTCATGGCTGGAGGTCTTTTCCTCATCTAAATATTAAAGCCCAACAAGTCTTTCCGACTTAGTGGTGCATAATCATACTTGCTAATTAGGAGCAGAGTGATCGCTATTAAAAGTTGAAAGAGTTTCCTGGTGGCAGCTACAAGTTTCGACATGATCCCAGCTCTGCCAATAACCACAAGGGGAAAAAGAAAGCAGGAAGCAAATGCCTTCCAGCCTCCCATCACAGAGAAGAGCCGGCGTCCTGGAACACACTCTTGCCATCACAGCACCCCGGGACCCCAAATGAGTGGCCAGTCCATGCTCAGAGAGTGGGCAGCAAATAAGTCTAGAACCATCTCTCCTATCATTTGTGTGAGCTTGAACCTGCCACACAACCCGTGTCTGCCTCCCTTTCCTCCAGCTTTGCAAGAAGCTCACAGGCTACAGAACAGTATCCCACTTCCAGATTCTGCTTCTACCAGACAATTGGAAGATCAGCTTTCCAAACGTGTCAAAGAACCTGGGCACTACAATTGCCTCTTTCAGTAGCCAAATGCTCTGAATTACAGCACCTGGCATTGATAAACCACATTTTGGTTGTGGGGAATTTGAGCATTGAATATATGATACCTGTTTTGTCTTGTGACACAGACACCATTGTGTCCCTGTCAAGGGAAGAAGGAAGTAAACGCGCTGTGATTTCTTCAGGTCTGAAGGGGCCATAGCTAACACCCTGCATCTCTTCCTACGGCTTGGGGCCATTACTCAGGAGTTCAATCTAATTACTAACCTGGGGCCAGCTAACTATGCAGGACCAGAAACGAATAGTAGGGAGGAGATAAAAGAAAAGCCCTCTGAGAAAAGAGAGATTGCACCTGGTTCTTCTGAACTCAGATAATAGTTACTTTTCCACAGTGAGCAACAACCCCCC
>LOEQ01000678.1:392236-408869 GCA_001685075.1 Bramus lutescens | reverse complement strand
TCAGTCTGAATTGTTTTTGAAATTACCTCAACCGACTGAAACTTATCATCCAAGGTGGCCGTGACCTTTCTTAAATTTTCAACCTCTTTTCTAAGAATCCTGGATTCAGTCTGTAGAGAGTGCATCATTTTCCTGTTGTCAAACTATATTATAAAAAAAAAACCTGCCAAATATGGGGGAAAAGGTAAACCCAAGAAATAGCCAAGCAAGGGGGATATCATAAGCATCTTGTAAAACCTCACCCATAGTGTAAGTGAAAAAGCTCTGAAGACCTTGAAAGGTTAGATTGTCAGACATTTTCCCTTTTTTTATTCAAAATAAATCTTACCTGTAGGTGTAATAACTGCTGCCTGCCAGAAGGTGGCAGGGTTCATCTGAATCCAGGTGGCGGGTGAATGAGAACGGGAAAAAAATTCTGAAAGATAGGCTCAAATCGAGAATTTAAACTCACAGATTGTGTGCTATGTTGATTAGTTAACCACATATGAAAATCTCCCACTTCTATGGGTGTAGAGCCAGGCAGCGGACAGCTGCACAGATGCTGGCGAGTTTGGCAGGGCACAGTGCGCATGCACCGTGGAGGCTGCGGTGTGGGTGGCGGCCACAGCGCGAGCGAATCTGCTCTCTGGCAGGAAGCACTGAGCAAGGGCAGGCGGCACCAGCCTTCAGCTTCCTGAGCTCAGAGCCGATGGCGGGGTGCACTGAATGGGTGCAGGACCTGAGGCCTGAGGCATGCAAGCTCGTTGCTCTTAGGTCCCCTCGCTGTGCATGGAGGGGGCGTGAGATTTGGTGCGGGTATCTAGAGCCTTAAAGGGCTCCAAAAAGCCCCAAGGTCAGGCGCCAATTGATGAGCATAGTCCACTGGTAAGCTAGAACTAACCAGACCAGCTCAATACAACAGATTTAGTTTAATATTTGGAAAACAAACGGGGAAACTCACACAACCTGGGTCCCATGCGGAGAGAAGAGAGCGAGTGCACTTGGATGCCCAGGTTTTTCTTCCCTGGCCCCACATGGCCACGCCCTAGCCAAATGTGATTGGCTGAACTTCCCCATCAAACTGTGATAGCTTTAACACCCACTCCAAGGCTCGGGGGACATCAAGGGAGATGGGGTGGAAAGGATGTAAGAGCCAAGGATGGGGAGATTTGCAGCAAAAGGTATCTTCTGCAATGACCTAGTCACTACACTCGTGGGTACACCATAACTGTGGGGATCTGTACAACCTTCCACCGTTTCATCATGGGGGACCCACTTCACCCCCAAGCGACAATTTCAACATCAGTTGTTAAAGGAGGGGTGTTATTTTCATCAGCAGCATGCCGAGAAGTTGACCTTGCTGCAATGAGCAACCACCCATCCATGCCTGGGCATGGACTTTTATTAAATTCCGGGTCTCTGGAAGGGGACATGGTGAGAGGAGGCCCAGTGGATGAGAGAAGGGTGGGGCAGGGAATGGAATGCAGATGACTAAGATTTATTACACAAATGTATAAAACTGTCAAGCAATAAAAATAATGAAGTCAAAACATATACAAATAAATAATAATAACAATAAAGCAGAAAATGATAAAAGACGACGTCCACTGCCAACTTCTGATCCCCACAGCTCTGTACAAGATTTTTTTTTCTTCCACCTTTCCCTGGAAAAGACCATCCTGAAATCCAAAGCAACAGTCACCCCAGTGTAGCCAGCACCAAGACACTTTTGGCAATCTGTTCATTAGGCTGATTCACGGTTCATTCTGCCGCACTTTGGCCTTGAAGCCCCCACCCACCCTGTTTCCTGGGAGCTGACAGGCCTCACGGTCTGGAGACAAGCGTTGCTGGCTCTCCCTTTCAGGGAGCCTTAAGAAGTTCCCATTTTGGATGTGTTGGCCTGGCTTCCTTTGACTTTTCCGGGCACCTCCTGCCCTCCCGGTTAAGATCCTTTCTCAGAACCGCTATTGTTTGGCTCCACGGTGCCTTTTAAGTGTCAGGGCGAATTTGTGTTTCCAGGAAGAAAGCACCTTTTGCTCTGGGGGCCTGTTTTTAAAGATTGCATGGGATTTTAATTCCCGTGGAAAACTTAACTGTATCCCTAAGAAAAGGAACAATCAGGCACAGAAAACCAGGGAGCAGACGTCCTCGTGCCTTCACACACCCTGGCAGACACAAAATTGCATACAGCCAAGCTGACTATTGTTGATGTATCCAGGTTGGAAATGACAGGATATTGTGGAGGGCCAGTCACTTAATGAACCCCTGCGGGACCATCTTGGTTACTAACAATTTCTCTCCAACTCATCAGGCCCGGGTATCTCAGCCCCCAGTGTTTCACTCTGTCGCGTTCCCCACTGCCCCCTTCTCCCCGCTCTGCACAAACAAACCAATTACGGCAACGGATATAAATTGGACCCCTTTCTGAAAATGCTCCCTCAACCTTTTTCCTGCCCTTCCTTCCTTAGCACTAGTCAGCCTGCCCACCAGGCACCCCATGCCTACACATGTACTCACACACACACACGTACACACAAATGGATGCCTATGCACACCGGAGTGTGTACTGTTTGCAGCCATCACCGATTTTCTGCCCTTTGGTTCACTGTGGTTTTAGTCATCTGTATATTCCTTTAACAACTTTTTTCATGGAATACGAGTTAAAGATCTTTTTAGTGTCTTCTCCTCTACAGACAGCCCCAAGCTCTTCCATCCTTCTGCTCTACCTTAGGGAGTCCTCCAGATTAATTCTCGGGCACTGTCTGGGTAATTCATATTGGCGTTAATTGTCCTCTGTCTTAGTTTTTCAATTGATTACTTGGCTTAGAGATTCTGTAGAAATACTTACCCATGCTTCCGCAAGGCTATTAAAATACCGGCTTCACAAACTCTTATAAGGTGGAGGCGTAAGAAATCTCCGAGTTATCATACGAGCCACCGTCAGAAGATGAGGAAATTCATTTTACAGCATGCTCTTCGAAATGTGCTCACAGACTAGTCCTGACCAAGGAACTATTTGTCAGAGATCCTCAACAAGTTAGGAAACTCAAGTAAGCATTTGGAAACACAAATGCGTGGGAGATGCCGATGTGAACCTGTGTTAGCATGCTCTTCCGTGTGTTGAAAGGTCCTGGGTTTGAGACTCGGGTCCTGAAACAAGAAGTTTAGAAGCTATTACAGCCACCCATTGATACAGTCTTCAAATGGTGGTTTCCTTTTCTTTGCGTGTGTGTGTCTCTCTGCCTGTATCTCTGTGTGTCTATGTGTCTGTGTGTCCTCTAAAACTCCATACGCAGCCTCTTCCTCAGTCTTTTTCTCTGAGGCAAACTCTCTCCCTGAACCTAGAGCTCACTGATGCAGCGAGCCTGGCTGCTGGCTGACCAGAAGCTCCTGAGATCCTCTAGTCTCTACCTCCTCAGTGTTGGGGCTACAGGTTCTTACCACCGTGGACAGCATTTTGCATGAGTGCCAAGGATCTATACTTAGGTCCTTGGGCTTGTGTGGCCAGCTCTCCACCCAGTAAGTCATTTCTGCGGCATCAGGATGGTTTCTTTTTTTGATATTTCATCTTATAGGTACAATAGGATCCGTTCAGGGAAGACTGGATGTTAGCTGCAACAGAAGCTGTCCACGGATAACTTCAAAGCTAAAATGCTCGGTCCCCTGATGTTGTGGGCGAGACAAGGGCTCTTTTTGCATCACTGTGTTACTTTGGTTCAGTGAAGTCTCACCATTTAAGTAGAAGATGCGGTCATACAAATACTGAAAAGGTGAAAACTGGTGTGTGTCACAGTGACCTGGGCAACCCAGCCCCAAGGAAAGGCATATAGTCTGCAAGGATTCTATTTAGAAACAACCTAGCACAACAAATCTCTCCTGCAAAGCAACTTTGGATTCTCAAGTGTTGGCCCCAGATGCACATTCTAGAAGGTGCCGCTGTGCTGGCATCCTTCTAACTGACCTATGGAAAGCCTGTCCCAGTTTCTGTGGAAGGATATGGGGATCTGTGGAGACAGACCTCGCTATAACTGAGTTCTCTGTGTGCCAGCCTCCATGCTGCTGCCGGCACATTTCAAAGGCAGATTTTTGTTCCCTTCAGCACGAAGAATGATTACCCAATTATCTAAGCAGAGTGATGGGTGTCTATGACAAATCGTAGGCTGGAGACATTTTAAAAATAATAACTCGAATCTTTAGTGTACCGTTTGATTTGCAAAGCACATCCAGGTCTATTCGTTTCCAGGACCCACAGAGCTGGCCGGTAGCAGGGACAGGGAAAGGCTGAGTATTTCTGTTGGAGAAATCTGTAACAGAAATGTAACAGAAATCTGTTACATTTAAGTCATCCATGCCACTGTCCGTCCATCTATCCAAAGATAGACATCTATCTGGGCTGCACAGGGCCCAGAGGATGGAAGGCTCTTCTTTCCACAGCCTTTTCAGTATTGTGTAACACAAACAGAACCAGCAAACTTTCATGGGCAAATTTCACAGTCCTCGGGGCTTTGAGGATATTTAGGGAAAAACACCTTTGGGTTTTCAGGGTTGTATTGTGCCTGGAGGGGAAAGGGAACATGGGCATTAAAAATGACAAAGCACTTTCATTTGTGAGGGCCATCCAAGGCAGGTGGGAAGGAACTGATTTTTCCCAGGGAGAAGCAGTTTTATGAGCCCTGCCTGGCTGTGTACAAATGAGTGGGACAGCAGGACAGCTAGGATGACCTTGGCCACTCTCAGGGAGGGAGGGTTACTAGGTATTTTCTCATTATGGGTTTTGTATGCAAAATTAAGAGGAGGGTAAAAAAAATCTCAGTTCCTGCCCTTCTTCCTTTGCTGAGGGCCACACTGAACCCCAGATAGATAGATACTGTGAGGGAACTGACCTTGAATTATCCTGAAGGGATGGGACTCATTTCAAGAGCAGTAGCTGCAACCCGTAGCCTGGCTTGGTTATTGTAAAGGATGATACTCCTGGGGGTGGGGGCACACAAAATAATAAATGCCTTCTGCAGCAATTAAAGTGAGAGCAAAGGTGGGCCTCCAACTCTGCAGTGTCCCCCCCCTTTAAGAACAATAACAAAAATGACCATGAACCAGCCAACCCGGAAGCACTTGGCCCCTCACCCAGAACTCACTCACACAGCTGTCTGGTTTTCCTGTTAGAGAACCTTCTGTTGCAAACTCCTTGGATAGGTTTGCAGATGAGATATTCAGAAGCAGCAGAGAGGGTCCCATTCTATCTTGCATTGGCTAAAATGCATTTGGAATCGCATTATTGTAGATTATTCAAGACTAGAACAGAATGAAGATGGAAACGTAGCCCTGGATGCTTCTGCAAGAAGGAATTCAGGCTGACCCCTTGGAGACCCTACCTTCAGCCTCTTTGTTTTCCCCCCATCTACTTGCCTAAGGAAGCCATTCAGTTATCCATGCCTTTTAATTCTTGTCTTGTGGGAGATGTGGAAGCATGAAGCAAGGAGAGATTACCCCTGCACACTACCGTCACGTGCGAGCGCAGGCACACTTGCACACACACGTGCAAGGGAAAGGTCTTAGTGCTTAACTTGGATTTAGCAGCTTGATTAGAAGGAAGGGGGCTGGGAGAGGGCTCAGGGAGTCAAGTACTTGCCACATAAGGGTATGAATTTGGGTCTCCAGTACCCATGGGAGTGTCTAGTCAGATCCTTGTCACTCACAGACCAGCCGGTCTAAGTGAGCTGTGGGTTCAGTGAAGACAGCCTGTCTCAAAAAAAAAGTGGAGATATAGAAGAAGCGATCCAGTGTTGAACTCTGGCCTCCATGCACACCTTTGTATGCATGTGCATGCACACACACACACACAATGATAGCTATTCTTAGTTGTCAACTTGACTACATCTGGAATTAACTAAAATCTAAAAATGGAGGGCACACCTGTGAGGGTTGGTCCACTTCTAATATGGATCTTTGAGAAGAGAAGAGAAGAGAAGAGAAGAGAAGAGAAGAGAAGAGAAGAGAAGANAAGAGAAGAGAAGAGAAGAGAAGAGAAGAGAAGAGAAGAGAAGAGAAGAGAAGAGAAGAAGAGAAGACCCCTTTAACTGGGATCTTAAGGCAAAAAGACACAGCTCTAAGCTGGTCCACACCTTCTGCAGGCAGCCTGTATAAAGACACAGAAGCAGGAAGCTTCCGCTCTTTGCCTGCTTGCCTTCACTCTCGCTGGCAAGTCACTCTCCCTGACAGTGGAACCTGCTTCTTTGGGATTCTGGCACATACTGAAGACCAGCTGAGACATCTAGTCGCACCAACTAAAGAACTACTAGATTCTTGGACTTTTACCTTCTCAGCCAGCCATTGTTGGATTGGCTGCACTGCAGCCTATAAGCCATTCTAATAAATCCCCTTTCTGTATATACAGAAAGATTCATTCTATACATTCTATTATTCTAGAGAACCCTGACTAATACAAACAGAGAGAGAGAGAGAGCTACTAATCTTGGCTGCCAACTTGACACACCTGGGAAGAAGGAACATCACTTGAAGAATTGCCTTCATCAAATTGGTGTTGATTGATATTGGAGATCACAGGACACTGAGGGCGGTACATTCCCAGGCAGGTGGACCTGGACTCTGTGTGTGTGTGTGTGCGTGTGTGTGTGTGTGTGTGTGTGTATTTACCATCACCCATATGGCAGGAAGCAATTGTCTTGTAACTCCAGTTCCAGGGGATCTGACACCCTCACACAGAAATATATGAAAGCAAAACACCAATGCACATAAAATAATAAATCATTTTTTTTAATCTAGCTGAGCAGGTCAGAGGGAGTAAGCCAGTCCATAGCATTCCTCCATGGTCTCTGCTTTGGTTTCTGCTCCTGGTTCTTTCTTTGCTCCCCTTGATGATGAACTGTAACCTTTTAGTTGCTTTTGGTCGTGGTGTTTACCGCAGCAACAGAAAGAAAGCCTGGACAGCACACGTGCACCATGCCACACAGAGAAATTAAAGCAAAGAAGGCAAAAGTTATATCTGCTCTGATTAGCTATGTGGCCTTAAGGAAATGATTTTAGCTTCTCGGGGCTTCAATTTCCTCACACGAGAACACGAAGCTCTGACTTCCCTGGCTTTTATGACAGAGCTTTCCCTGACTCAGTGACTGCACTTTTAAAGCAAATCCTCACTCAGAAAAGCTGCTGGAACTTTGACACGCAGAGGCCTGCGTGCATGTGTGTGACCTCAACTGTGCATGAACAATGATAAAATAACTCAGTGCCATTGCCTCCCCAGCCCAGCTTCCTGGGTTGCACCCACTGCTGTCTTTCCCATTCTCACCACTTCCTTGCACTCCTGATGGCCCTGTATCTACAGGTAGCCATCTTTCCTGAAAATCATCAGGAGGGTGACAAAGCCAGCCCAGAAGTCAAACGGTATTTGGTTCCTGGCAGGGGCTGAGGTAACCACAGCCCCCTGGAGTGTGCCAGGAGACTAGATACCTGCTCCCGTGCCCCATAGCATGTCAATACTCCTGAAGAAACTAATGAAGCCCTTTGCCCCATCACAAGAGTATGTCTCAGAGTCAATGAGATAGGTGTCGTTAGAGACACTGCCAGCACTAAGTGGGAGGAAGAGAGGGAGAGTCACAGGGATCAGAAACTAGGGTGCTGCGGAGGCTCATTGGGTAAATGCTTCCTAAAAAAATGTGAGGATCTTAGGAGTCCCAGAACCCATGTAAAGCCAGACTCAGTAGTGCAGATGTAATCCCAGCCCTCCCATGGAGAGAGACAGGAGGCAGAGACAGGGGAGTCTCCAGACACTGGTGCTCTGTCTAGTCTAATAGACAGAGCAGATAATAGATATTGCCAAACAAGGTAGAGGTGAGAGCACACACACATACACACAAACACTACATACACATACACACATACATACACACAACACACACAAACACATACATACACACACACATACGCACAACACACACAAACAGACACACACATACATTCACACAAACACACACATACACACGCAAACACACACATACAAACACATACACACACAAGCATACACACACACACATGAGGTAGGAGGTCAGGTGTGGACTCCACCTTCATGCTTTCACCCACACCCTGGAGAAGAGGAATCCCTTCATCTCACCCTCCCGCTGTGACTGTTGTAAGGGGAAAGGCTGGTCTACCCTCTACGAGTTAACTCTACAAAAACTTAGTCTGCAGCCTCCCAACCTTGGCCTTGATGGATTCCTGTGACTGCTCACAAACCACAGCCATTTGGCCTCCCCTTGTGATGGTGATGCTACTGCACCAGACCACAGTTGCCGTAGAGCCTTACTGATGATCACACATGACAAATGGCATTCCATGGGAGTCAGGTCCCAGAGCAGCAAAGCACTGTGGACACGCATAGGTAGCTTGGGGTTCTCAAGCCACTCTCCTGACAAGGCCAAACTCCTGAAGTTGGAATGAAACTCTGGTATGCTGATAAACAGGTCTTCAAATGGCTAAGAACTCTAATTTTAACAATTGGCTGGTTTCCGTGCCTCAAATGGCCCCCAGCATGGTCTGTACCATAGCAGTGGCATCTATAGCTGCCATGGACAGCCACTGAGGATAGGTCAGCACCAACACACCACAGAATGCAATGCCACATGAGTCCCTGTGTCCCCCTTTTCCTCCAGAAATGATAGAGGGTTCTTGACCCCCCAGTTAGAAGGGAAACTCCATAATGTCTCCTAGGCCAGTGGTGTTTTCTCCCTGGGTCCCCTTGAAAACCTCTTCCCCAATCCTTTTTCCCAGAAGAACATATCTAAACTTGTGCATTTCAGTCCCACTGGTTGCAGCCGGTTACAGTGCCATAGCCCTTTAATCCCAGCATTCAGGAGGCAAAGATAAGTGTCTATCTATGAGTTGGAGGCCAACCTGTCCTCCAGGACAGCCAGAGTCATATAGTGAGACCCTGGTTCAATAAAATAAATTTCACTGATTTTTCTGAAGACCTCCCCCACCAAATGATCACCCTATCCTGAAACCCAGGTTCTCCACTTCATCCTCCTGCAGGCGTGTTAAACTTAGCACTTACACAACAACCCTTTCCCCTCCACTTAGTCCTGCCTCAGACTTTCCTGCCATCTTGAGCTCAGTGTCCAGCTGGTCGAGATACTGACTCTCCTTCCACCTCCACCCCTGGACCTCCCAACTTTATCTTCAAGCACATCTTCAATCCGGTCCTTTCTCCCAGCCCCATGATGATTGATGATCCTGGCCCAAGCTATACCATCACTGAGCCATGAAGTTACATCTGTATGTTCTCAGTTCTGTTCTTGATCCCCAGGATCTGTTGTTTTGCACCAGGGTCATAAGTGTCTTCTGTGTGCCCGCTTCCTCCCTGTGCACACATGCTAGCCCTCTGTTCCTCTGATGGCCTCTGATTGGCTGATTTGCTGGCTCCGCTAAACCCCAGCCAGTAACAACTCACTAAGCCCCCCCCACTAGCCCCTTAGTCTTTTATGCCTCACACACACTGTTAACTTCAGTCTTTGCCTTTGGCATCCTGCCCACCTGAGCCCTAGTATCTGCCTGGCTAACTGTCCTTACCACAGAGGACTCATTGTAAACATCACGTGATCTCCCCTGATCACCTTCAATCTGCATTGTTTGTCTAGAGGAAAATAGCACAAACAACAAACAAACAAAAACCCCACAAACAACAAGAACAACATAACTCTGAATACAGAGACGTCTCTAGGTTAGGTATTTATGTAAGCATCAGAGACTGTCACCCGAAAGCCTGACAATAGAGGGGTTAAAGGAGAAAAGAGACACCTATTTGCTCATTGGGAACTGATCAGAGTCCTCCTCTCATGCTGCCTCATCACCATCCAAGGCATTGCTGGCATCTATCGACATGAGGGTGTGATAGGTCAGTGTATCAGCCAGCTTCCTGTCACTATGACCAAACACCCCAAACAAGCATCTTAAAAAGAGGAAGGTTTTAATTTGGTTCCTAGTTTGGAAGTTTCGACTGAGGCTCACTTGATCCTGTTATTTGGGGCCTGTAGTGAGGTAAAACGTCTCAGAAGGAGACACACAGTGAAGACGGTGCTCATCCCCTGGCAGCCAGGAAGCCAACGAGGAAGAAGGAGGGGCCAGAGTCCTAATGGCTCCTCCAAGCATTTGTTCCCAAAGGTACTGGACTCCATCTCCTTTTTGAAAAAGATTTATCTCATTTTTTAAAATTATGTGTGTGTGTGTGTGTGTGTGTGTGTGTGTGTGTGTGTATAGCGGTGTATGTGCACAAATGAAGGGACCTATGGAGACCAGAGGAAGGTACCTATCCCCCTGGAGCTGGAGTTACAGTCTATTGTGTGGTGCTGGGAACCAAACTTGGGTTTTCTGCAAAAAAAGAGTTTATGCTCTTAACAGCTGAGTCAGCTCTCCCACCCCAAGCCCTGCCTGCTAAAGCCCCCACCATCTCCTTCCAGTGCCACCACTCAGACCCCATCTTTAGCACAGAGCCTTCAGGAGATGTTTCGGATGTGAATCCCGACAGTGCAGCATGTCTCCCAGTCATCTGCCGCAGGGGGGAATTCTTTCTGACATGGCCATGATAAAGAAGGTGGACAGTGGACCATGGCACTTGCTATGGACTGAGCAATTGAAGGATAATAAAAGACTTTTCTAGTTTAACAGCAAATACGTGCGCTTCCTTTTTGAAAAAGCATCAAAGCTGTGAAGGGAGATTCAGGAGGTGAAATAGACCCTCCCTTTCCTTTTGGTCTTCCGTGGAGCGACTGTGCCGCAGAAAACATACATAAATGAACTAACCATCAGTAATCATGGGTTGACCCCATTCATCCCCTCCTCCCTGGAAGCCCAGCCCTGCCATACAAGCTAAAGAGGGATGGAGTGAGATGTCCACAGAATCCTGTGTCTTCAGCTTTCTTGTAAGATGCCCGCAGTGGATGACAGAGAATCCTGTGTCTTCTTCAGCTTTCTGTCTCCCCATCTTCCCTTCAGATCCCTCAGCTACCATGCCACCCTTGATAGAGTGATGGCATTTCTCTGAGGCCCTGTCCTGTTTATTCCAGGTGATGGGGAGGAAATAGAAAAGGTGTGGAGGGGAAAACGGAGAATTTCTTAGTAAACATTGTTTTCTTCTACACCTTGTTAAAAGCCAATCTCTTCCTAAGGAGCACACATGATCATATTTAACAAAGTCCCCGGGGGCCACGGTGTGTAGGGGAGTAAGTCCCTGTTTTCTCTTTCTGCACACAGGATGGGGAACTAGGGTTTGCAAGTGGCACTTTCAGAGCGTCTTGGGAAGCTTTGCACATCAAAGCCCTTTTCTGAGTACCTGTGGTAAAGTCTAACTCCTCAGATCTTTTTGAAGTATTCATCGCATAATCACTTAACAAAGAAAAGCAATTGGCGTCCTTCATGTCACATTCTAAGGGCTTCTCAAATTTCAGGAAAAAAAATCCATTCATAAAACTATTGAAAGCCTACTATGTGCGGGTCCCTGTCCTAGGCACTAGAGGTAAGCCATGAACACTGGTGATTTCATAAAGAAAAGTGAGTATAGGGTGGTAGAAGGGCTCTCAACTTTGACCCCATTGGGCATTTGGGGTCAGACAACTTTGCTGTGGGGTTTCCTGTGCATTGTAGAGTATTTATCAGGAACATCGTCTACCAGATGCCAATTCAGATGTGACAACTATGAAAGTATCTCTAGACATCACCAAATATAAATTCACCCCTTACCAAGGATCACTGCACTAGTGAGTTTGATTATAATATTTGGGATCAGATCTAGATTCAAATCCTGGCCTCATCAACCATTAGCTTTAAAAATTAAGGCAAATTTGTTTACCTTCCTGGGCCTTGGCTTACTAATCTATTGAGTGGGTGAATATGTTCATGGTCTAAGATAAATGAATGTAAATGCTTGGACTCAGAAATTAGCTCTTAGAAGTATAGAAATTCTACCTAAAGGATGCAAAACTTAGTTTGCTCTGAGACCATGAAAATGCCTCAAGTAATCTAAAATCTAGAAATGTATTTATGGCAAGAGTTTTTATTATCTCATCATGACAAGGATGTCTGTGTCCTGTCTCTATCCACATAGACTATTCTTTTGAAACACAAATAAGACATCAGTGGAAGCGCTAAATAATCCTCAGTCTTAATCGAGCATGTTCTAGCACTTTGCTTCATTATCTTTTTTGGCCCATTAGATGTGTGGTGGTCCCTAAGAGCAAGTGTCTTCATGCATACATCACTGTGTCTTGGGAAGGATGAGTTCCAATGGGTTCCAACATTGTTTACTCAATGTAACTAGAGCTGGGAAATGGCAGAGAGTCTGAGAAAAGTCACGTGATCAAGAACACATACATGTAGAAGCTAGCTTTGATCTCTGATTAAAGTTGTAATTAATCAACTCTTCGGGCACCAGTTTATCACCACTTCACACTCAAGACCATAACTTTGGACCCGAGGAACAGGTATGTGATCACCTGGCTAAGTTGGAGGAACTGAGTGTAACATTTCTAAGAAGAAAGAGGGAGGACCAGGGTAGTGGTATCAGGATGGGGGAATATGGCCAGCGATTATAGATGTAATTGACTAGTAACCTGCTGACTTGACGAAGGAAAGAGTGTGCTTATACTGGAGAGAGGGAAGGGAAAGTTATACAATAAAGTCCATTTTTAAAGGACATGTGGCAGAGGACCATGAAAAGACACGAGGAGACTGACAGACCTCTTCCGATACTTTCAAGAAAAACATACAAAGGATCCTCAGACTTCGCCTTGATGGCCCAGTATCAATTCCCAATAAACAGAGTAAACTTGAAAGGTTAATGTAGGTAGGTAGGTATGAAAATCCAAGAGGGGAAAGGTAAGCTGTGGAATTCTGAGCCGAGGCTGAAATGTGCTGGAGAACGGACCCATTTGGATCAAGAGAAGAAAGGCTGACATACTAGCAGGAGTATACGAGAGACCACCCATGTGGACTAAGTGCTTGGTTCATGCCGTGTTACCTGGTGTTAAACTTTACTCATTGCAAGGGCTCATCATCTCCGCTACATTTGTGCATCTCCTGCTAAGGATGACATCTTAAACACTTAGGGCCCCCCTCCTAATTAAGTGGAAGACAGAGAACGCCAAAAGTGAAAAATCGCGCTGGGCATCCTTCTAACGCATGGAGGAACTATGGTCCTGCCCATTAATAAGAGATAATAAACTTCATTGCGACTTTCAGTTTTCAATGCTAGTCACTCATTTAGTTCTTAAACAATGATAACAACAGCCTTATTGCAAACATACACAGTATCTCCCAGTCCCAGTCTTCCACTTCCCAATCCTTAGAAATAAGCTTTCAATTATTTTAACTGATTTCTTAGAATTTTACCTATGTGTTTCTGAATATTATCTTCCTAATGTTTCTTTGTTTCTCACTGTCAGCCATTGTCTATGGACTTCCCTATATAGGAAATGAGGATCTCTCTCTCTCTCTCTCTNATATATCCCCCTTTCTCTCTCTCTCTCTCTCTCTGTATATATTCCCCTTTCTCTCTCTCTCTCTCACACACACACACACTCATCTCCCCACAAAGAGATACATAAAATCCTTACCCTGTCACAATCACTACAGTGTTAATATTTCTAGAGCAGTATTTGGTCTAGCGAGCCGTATTACAGTTCCTTTGGTTTTTTTTTCTTAGATAGTTTCTGTACCCACCATCTCTCCAACCCTGTGACTGAATACCTAAAGTGGCTTCACAGAGTCACTGGAGGCTTGTTTGCCTCAGTTTCAGGGTGCCATGATCGCTTTATCCCCTTTTTTGTCCAAATGGTAGATCAAAGCTGCTCTCCTCATGGTGGCCAGGAAACAGAAAAGCGGGAGCCAGGGACAAAAGATCCTCTCCAAAGACATGATCCCAGTGACCTCCATCCTCACCCTCCCCTGTTGTCTCCACCCCTCCCCATAGCCCCACCCTCTGAGACCTGAATCTTCCACCTAGAAGTCCCTGGGGACGTTCATTTGCAAATTGTCAGTTCTCTGTACCCTGTGTGTGCATCTCCTAGCTTCTGCTTGGTTGCCACGGGCATATTTGTGCTGCTCCCTGACTGCAGGTGCCCCCGCTCGATATGTGTGTAAACTGGGTGTGTTATTAGTCCCATCTCACGAGAGTCCTCCTAGAGCTTCTGAGATGTTCTTATTGGAGCTAGACTAGAGCCCAGTTACTGTCCTGGGCTGTCCCCTTCAATTGTCTGAGGATTCTCTTTTCCTCTTTGGTGTGCTGAAAGCCCCCATTTCCCACCTCCCACTCATTTTGTTTGCACCAAGCAATGGGCACGGTTCATCCCATTCTGCAGGTGAGCCAAACCAAGGCACAGGGCACCTCTGTAAAATAGTCCAAAGACACAATTATATATATATATCATACAAAGACCTCAAACCAGAGTCCATCTAACACTGAGGCCAGATCCTGATTATCAGGCGGGTAGTCACCACCGAAGCCTAGTAGTCCTGGTCAAGGGGACAACCCAGGGCAGAGCTTGGAGCACCTCCAGGTGCCCGAGCCTTGTGTAGGCTGTGCTCACGTCCAGTTCATCCATGGCAGCGTTCTTCTCTTAAAGCAGTGTTTTAGCCTCTGACTCACCATCCCTCGTGGCAGTTTCTTATTTCTGGGATTAACTGGTTTAAAAAAAAATAGCTTCTGGGCATGTGACTATTCTCAGAACTTCAGTGTCAGAAATAGTGTTCATGTTAAATTGGAGCTCATTAGCACAGAATGAGAGACTTCATTGAGCCCTGATTTTTTTGGGGGGTGTCCTCTGTAGCTCTGCCATGGGGCGCCATGGGGGAATAGGGGTGTTTGGAGCAGTGAATTTTAAAATAATAAGAAAGATCTCCTTTCAGTGATGCAGGGGGAGAGGGTCCATCATCCATTGTTCTCACCAAGCCCTGGCTGTTCCTTTGTTGCGGTCTCACAGAAATTTCCTGAGCTTCTTAAGCCACTAATGCTAGTTGTATCCCCAGCTGCCATAACACATACTTAAAGCATTATTTCCAGCCGAGCCTTCCCCATAATGAATCTGACAATCCCGTTTTATGATTTGTTGAGTGATTAATTCAAGCTACACGGATCTCCAGAATGAGCTTTCCTGGTAGAATCTGTGCTCAATCTCCACCCACTAGTACAAAGGCCTGGCATAACCATCCATGGAGGACACACATGGGCGTGACAGGACCATGAGGCTGGGTCCGCTCCTGGAACTTCGGAAAGGGTGTCAGTCTTTCCTCTTCTTCCTCCGGAAAAACACTCACCACGCACACAATAGTCCTTTTCTGATAAGCCATTAGTACTGTGGGTGCTGCCCATGAGACACCCAGTGTCCCTGTAACTGGGGCCTAATGTCCCCAAAGCATTGGCCACCACTAAAAGAAATAGAGGAGGCAGGGCATCGGACAGCACCTCATCTGAGAGATAGAATAAGGTACTGGGAAAGCATATAACCCAGAAATGCAAGGTCAAACAGTAAGGTATGCCCAAGTCCCCATGTCCTTATGTTCCTTTACAGGAAAGATTGTTACCTTTCCTTACTGGCCACAAAGGACATAGTGGGGACCATTATAAGAAAATTATATTTTGGTTTAATAATATAAATCATAATTTGATCTAAGATGTTAAGAAAGGATCTCTGTGGCAGAGGGACACGTGTTTCCCCACAAGCATCTGTGTTTCCTTCCAATAAGAGTTCAAATAAAGAGAAGACATTCACGAGTATTCTGGTAGAGGATCACACACTGAGCCCCAGTACCTTCTAACCATCAGGCTCAATGAGTTGAAGATGTGGAAGTTTAATAAACCACTTTTGTGTGGACATATGTGCTCACATGTGTGCAGGTATGTAGAGGCCAGAGGTCAACACTGGGTTTTGTTCTTCAAGCCCTGTCCACCTTGTTCTTTGATACAGGGCTTTTTGCTGCCTGAAGCTCACTGAGCAGGAGAGGGTAGTTAACCAGAGAGCACCAGGGGCCCATCTGTTGCCACACGTCCCCAGTGCTGGGATTTCCAGTGGGCCACCCCACTCCTGGCCCTTTGTGTGAGTTCTAGAAACCAATGCAGGTCCTTATGCTTACACGGCTGACGTTTTCCTGACTGAACACTCTCCCTAGCCACACAAGCTGCTTTTAAAAGGAGGGAAAGTTCTCTCAGCAGTTAAAGCAAGCACATGTATATTTCTAGATGTAAGATGTTATTTTAGCAAAGGAACTAGCAAATGTTTTCCTCACGGAGCAGAGGACAAAGATTTAAAACTTTATGGACTCTGTTATCTGTGTTGTAACCACTGTAGTATACCATTTATAGGACAAATGCAGTCAAACACAATACAGAAAAAAAACTGAGTTTGTCTGTGTTCAATAAAACTTTATTTATGCAATAGGCAGAGGGGTGGTTTCCATGAGCCTATTGGAGTGGAAACTGGGAATAACAACAGAGAAAGGAAACTCTGCCCTGCGTGTGCCTCCTGGTGTCACACTCTTGGACAGCATATATACATATATATACATATGTGTGTATAAATATATATAGCTTTATCTTCATGTGGATATATATATTCATGTGGGAGGGGTGTGTGTGTTTGTGTGTGTGTGTGTG
>LOEQ01000678.1:371225-387088 GCA_001685075.1 Bramus lutescens | reverse complement strand
GCTCCAGCCCCAGCTCAGCTCTGCAGCTTTTTGCCTTGGGGGCTTCCTAAACCCTGCATGAAGAGGCAAAGGACGTGCCTTCCTCCTGTCACTCTGGCTGCTACTGCCGCTGCCTGGTGGGTGGACAGAGTTGGAAACCCGCTAGTCAGAAGTGAGTTACTGCTACACTCTGACGACTCGGTACTTGAAAACCCTTGGTGGCATGGGTGGAGAGTGACTCCTAGCTTAATCTAACCCCCTCCTACTCCAAACCTCAAGAACAGAGTAGGGACTGCTCAGGGCACATTGCACACGTAATGGAGGCTATAGGTAGGTGCTTTTTCCGTGCTGTGATTGACATCATCCCAACCCCATCCTGTGTGTGCCCTGCATCATTAGGCTAAGACCTAGCATCTTGCTGCTTCTTCCTCAGAGCCTGGAACAACAGCAGGCCTGAGCCATTGGGTCAATATGACAGATCTTCTTAGGGATCACCCTGGTCAGAGTAAGCTCTCAAGTGTGCATGCCCAGAGATGCACATTGGGTTTTCATAAAAATATTTAGACATCTCCCACATTCTAAACCTCAAGGAAAGGATGGGAGAGTCAGCTCAAGAACACTTGGTCCATATGGCCTGGGACTGGGGCATAGAGTCTTAGGAAAAGCCAACCCACATTGATTCAACATTTGCTAAGCCTTCTCCAGGAAGTGTGCAGAGACATCTGGCTGTCCTCCCTGGTTCCTTGATTTCCCTGACCCTCACAACCCAAGACTACAGCCTGTGACTCTCAATGTAGTTTCTGTTCGTCTCTTATCCAAAACCCCCACCGTGCAAATTGCATTTAAAACTAAAATCCGTGGTCTTTTCTACTTTTCGGTGGTATTTCTGTCTTTTTCTTCACAGTGGTAATGAGCCTTTTAAGAGCTATATGTGGAGCAAACATTTTACCTGTACGTTCTTCCCTCTTTTTCCCTGCATAAATGTTCTACATTTTTATGCAATCCCATGGATCCTGTTGTGTAGCTTCTGGTTTGCCAGTCTTGATAAACATGGATGTCCTTGGCAATGCTTATACCTTAGTCCACTTGAGTTTTCTTCTAAGAGGTTTTAGTGCTTTTTATCTTACATTTAAGTCACTACTTCATCTGGAACTTAGGCTTTGCCAGAGATGGGGGTGAAGGAACTAATTTTATTTCACTCTGGCATTGACAAATTGTGGTCCACAGACAAGCCTCCTATGTTTATAAGTAAAGTTTTATTGGCATGCCGCTGTAGCCATTCATTTGCATATGTTTGGGGGCAGTTCTCTTGACATGACAGAACTCAGGAACAGCAGTAGAAACTCTTAAATCCTCAAAGCCCCAAATCTTCACTTGACAGGAGCGGCTTGCCAGCCCTGCTCTAGGTGGCTATGGTTTCTGCCGGCACAATTTGTTAAATAAACCACTTCTGCCCTCTGTAATGGAATTCTTTCTCATATACGAAATCCTAATGTATCCTAGCATATTTTCCTGGATTTTCCATTCTGTTCTGATCTTGCCTATCTCCCTGCCAATACCACTTAGATTGGATTACTATGACTTTATATTTGGCAAGCTATATCCTCCATCATGTTTTTTTTTTATTTTTCATGCTCATATTTGCTGTTCACATGTAATTACCCTTCCATTACAATTGAAGTTAGTTTTATCCGTTTTCAAAAGAGAAAGAACGACCATTGGAATTGTAATTAGAATTGCATGAAATTTACATATGTCTTCTACGAAGAGTGGATTTTTCTTGTAACACTAAGCATTCCTATCTGAGAAAATATCTATTTAGTTCTTGTTTGGGGTGCTTCAATAAGATTTTTATAGTTTTATTCACACGGGTTTGCGCTCATCAGTCTGCCCCAAAACAGAAACCAAGCCTGTAATTTAAACAGGGAAGTTTTACAGAAGACTTAATAACTAGTAAAAGCTGCTTAGCTACTAAAAGGGTTAGAGAAAGCTCTGAAAACATAGACATAGCAAATGTAGAGAGCGTCAGCTGTTTCCAGGGCTGAGGACAAGCCCTGTTTAAAGGAACGGAATGAAGAACTTGCGAGAGAGCCCTGACCCCCAGGCTGAAATTCAGAAGTTACTGGACTCACAGAAAGTGGTATCATTGCCACGGGGTGCAATAGGCTCCACCTCCCCCTTTATATTAAATTTGTCCCTAAGAGATTTTGACACTTTCCCCTTCAACCTTTCCTGTCATTTTCCCCCATTCTCATTTCTGGGTACTTATTGCTAGTCAAGAGTGAAGCTATTGATTTCTGTATATTTATCTTTACTAAATTGTCTCATTTATTTGACCAACATTTCATTAGCGTCTCTTGGGTTTCCTAGGTATTCAAACGTCTCGGCCCAGAGATCATTTTATCTGTTTCTCAGCACTGATACTGATGATTCCATTTGCTTGCCAAGAGCACTCCAAATTGCTCAAGGATGCCCACTTTGAGCAACTCCTCTCCTCTACCAAATTTTCTTTTAGCCTGGATTCCCTCTATTTTTGTTTGTTTGTTATCTACTGAGTGAGTATGTCAAATTCTGGGAGATGTCTACAGCCATGTCCAACTCTTATTTTAATTAAAATCTTCTTATATTTTGATTCCTTATTTTTCTTTATACATTTAGTTGTTATGTTGTATGGTATATACAGGTATGGAACATAATATTTCCTTTGCAAGTTGTGGTTTTTTTTTTAATTCTGAGTGCCACTCCTCATTCTGTGTTCCTCTTGGCCCGTTGACCACTAGCGCCACGGCTGTTATAAAACAAGCATCTACATGTGTGGGAATCTATATTTCTGGGTTCACACTTTGTTCCACTGGTTCATTTGTCTGTCTCTACCTGACTGTCACACTGAACTCCTCATTCTTGCTTTATAAGAAGACTCAGTACCTGCTGTCCTAGTTAGAATTAACTGCCAACTTGACACGGCCTAGAATCACCGATTTAAAAAAAAATCTCAATTGAGTAATTGTCCTTAATAGGTTGGACTGTAGACATGTCTGTAAGGGATTGTCTTAGCTGATGTAGGAGAACCCAGCCCACTGTGAGCAGAGCCGCTTTGTGAGCAGGTGGTCTTCAGCTAGGAAAGCTGGCTGAGCACTGGAACCTGTGAGTGCTTGCTGCAGAAACTGACCTGGTAGATATTGTTCCTCCATGGTTTCTCCTTCAGCTCCTTGTTTGAGCTTGAGCCCCTGGTCTGACTTCCCTCAATGATGGGCTGTGACCAGAAAGTGTAGCCTCTCCTTCCCTAAGTTGCCTTTGGCCACAGTTGCAGAATTGAAACTAGAATGCCTGAAATGTCTAATTGCCATGCTCTGGCCACTATATGCAGGATGTAGGTAGAGGGGCAAGATTGGAATAGGGACGCCATCTAGCATATTATGTAATAAGCAAACAGGTGATTGTGGTAGAAACTGGGACTCTTCTATTGTTCTACAAACCTCAGATCATTGAAAGAACAAGAAGTAAAACTCTGGGGTGGAGAGAGATGGCCATTGATTAGAGCACAGACTTCTCTTCTAGAAAATCAGGATTCAGTTCCCAGCCCTTATCACACAGCTCACAGTTGCCAATAACTCCAGCTCCAGAAAGAGTTGATATCCTGGCCTCTACATGCATGTATACATACATATTTGCATGCACACATGCGTGCACGCACAGAGAGAGAGAGAGAGAGAGAGAGAGAGATGGTTAAATAATAGAAGTAACTTGATAGATATGGAGCAATGTTCCCAACACCATCATACCAATTTTACAGTTATCAAGAACAAGAAACTGGTCCCTAAGAATGGTGACTGTAAGGTTCTGCACCCTCTGAGCCATCACCACACCTCATTTGGATGCATCCAGATGCGGAGGAAGCACATTATCCTCTTCCACTTCCACTTTACATCCTCCTTTTGCCAGCTTCTTCTCAACTGCCACTGCCATGCCTTGCACACTGACTCCATCCAAGGTGAAGGAAGCCAACCACTGCAGCTCATATCCCACACAGTAAGGAGCATACATGACCAGGCAGCAGTTTTAGATGACTCAATAAATTATTTTAAAGGATTTCTTTCCTTCTGTAAAAATTGAAATGAATTAAAGTCCTGAAAATAAATTATGAAAGTCTTGCTGACCTGGCTGGAAATTCTAGGAAAGACCTCACTCAAAGTCAGGGGGAAAAGATTGCCTAAGTAAGACCTAAAGCCATTGGTCAAGAATTTTCTGCAGTATTAGACAATTCCAGATCTATAATGACCTTCTTAAATCCAGACTATTCCAGGATTTCTACTGCGCCTCTAGTCACATTATCCAACAGCAGTTTTTGTTTTACTGGGGGTGGGAGCAGAGAGGGGAGGAGGAGAAGGAAGGAGAAAAGAATAGGATTCTGGTATTAAAGGAAGCCTGGTGCTTTGTATAGAGTGAATGGCTCTAAGCAAGGGCCACTAATAACTATTCACATAAGAAAAAGAAGTCAACAAAACTTGAGCTTTCTAAAAGAAAATCACTCACAGCACCTCCAATGACTTAGTTCTGCCCCAGACGGGAGCAGATAAAGCCTGGGTCCAACTGGGAGTAACAGAGAGCGAACTTTTAGTTGTTGTAGACACCAAATAACACAGCAAGAAGCAACTCAAGGGAGGGAAGTATTTATTTTTGCTCATGGTTTCATGGCAGTGAAGGCATGGGCTCCTAGGATTGTTCTCTTTCTGGAACTTAGCATATAGCTTGGTATATCTGTGAGGATCAGGAGACAGCTCTGGTCTAAACCAGAACCGGCCTGGAGCCCTAGGGTTCACCCCATATGGTTCCGTGTTTGCTAGCTCGCTGCCTTTTCTGTCCAAAATGTCCCACAAACTCCACAAACAGCACCACCAGCTGGGGACCAAATGTCCAAACACATGAGTCTGATGGAGGATATTCCATATTCAAACCATAACATTCCATTGTGAAATGCAAATCCACTTTCTGCCTTGGAGCTCTGTTTCTTCCATGCTTACGAGACATAAATGGCTGCCTTACACTCTTGCTACAGTAGCCATGAGCTCTCTGGCTGTCTGCCATGCCTTCCTTGCTATGATGGATTGTTATCTCATCAAACCTTGAGCCAACATAAATCCTTCCTCCCTTAAGTCACTTCTGCTCAAGTATTTAGTCCCAATAACAAAAAAGTGAGGTGGGTGCCAAGACTGGCCATTAATTGATCCTGGTCAAAACCACCGAGGTCTATGTAACTGGACTCATGCACCAGTGTATTTAATAACAATAAAAAACTTCCAAGAACAAAAATAAATTGAAAGTGAACCCCTTTGAGTCCAGAGACTTGAAACATCTGTCAGTATGTTGCAATGTATTGGCCTTACTGTGTCTTCATTTTAAAACAACAAATTTATGGGAGCATCAAAGAAATGAGAGTTCTGAGTAGATGACATTATAGAAATGTTTCAGGTATGACAATGGATTTATGATTATAAGAGCCAAGAATGAATTTGCCTGCTCCTCCTTCCTCCACCTCCTTCATGCTGGGCTTACAGGCACATGTCACCATGCTTGGTTTATACTGTGAACAGGAATCAAACCAAGGGCCTCATGCATGCTAGACGAGCACTCTTTCAACTGATCCTGTATGCCCAGACCCATGGTCATGTTCTCAAGATGCTACTGTCGCTTAGAGATGCAAGGTGAAATAACATATCTGAGATAGGTTTCAAAGGAATAGGTGGGGGAAAATAGGTAAAGTCAATAAAGAAGGCTACCCATGAATTTATCATTAGTGAAGTTAGGAGGTAAGTATAGAGGTTTATTTTTTGTATAACATAAATAAACATAACATATAAAACATAAATAATTGATACATGCTTGTGTATGTGTGTGTATGTTTATGGTGGCCTTCTATATACTTGGGTTGTATCCATGGATTCCCCGAGATTCTAGAATTCAACAAACTACAGATTGAAAAGAGTCAGAAGAAAAAAAATTCATCTTTGCAGATGCACAGACTTTTTCCTTGTCATCTCCTAAAGAATACAGTGTGGCATCTACTTACATCTATTTACATGGTGGTCCATTGTGTTGGGTATTATAAGTTGCCTAGAGATTGAAACTCGCTATAGGAGGATGCGTGTAGTTTATATGTGACTGCAATACTATTTGATGTGATGGGAAAATATGCATGCATTTTGGAATCCCAGTGGCTTCTGGTACTGATTCCATGCAGATACCAAAGGGAAAGTATCTTTATGTTCCAAACATGTCATTCTTTAAGCAATGGCCACTCACTCTCATGATCTGCTGGCTGCCTTGCTTTCTCTACTTACTGGTTTCCTGCACTGCTACCAGACATGGCTCTGAGGGAACAGCTGCAGGACCGAAGGCTCTGGCCCATCTACTGAAACCCATACCTGACATATTGTTCTTTTTATCCCCAGAACACACGCACTATGAACTCTGCTCGTGCAGGTCCCGCAGGGCTCCTGTGCTGGGAGAGACAGCACACCTTGCAGTCCGATGCCTTCCAGTAGCTAATGCACGTCACCAGAGTCCAGTGTTTACAAAGATGCAAGTCGTCAAAAGGATTCTCTCACAGTAACTTTCAGCTCCTCCTTTATTGCGCCGTACAGGGAAATCACACACTGTAGTAATGAGGGAGGCGAGAGTTTGCAGAACTCGCCTTGTAAAGGTCTGAACCAAAGAGGCATTCAGAGGCTTGGCCTGAGGCACAGGGCAGTTTGACCATGCCCTGCTTCATTTTGCTCTTTGAACATGAGTCATCTTCTGTATGCTTCCTCCGCAGAATCTATACTTTTGCTGGCCTTCCATCAACTCATAGGACGTTCCTGTAATGTCTTAGATTTGGGGTAAGGAGGAATAAACATGGACTCCATGTTACTTGCAGTCCTGCATCCCTAAAACTCTCGCAGGTCACCTCCAAAATAGAATATGAAGAGACTCTTCCATCATACTACCTCGGGCTATATTCTCTCTGCAGGTTCTTGGCCCAGAGAGTTATAGGAGGTTGAATGGAACTGAACTCTGCCTGCTTAAATCACTTCACTCTTAGTCCCTAATCTAAGCTTCATAACAAAAATTACAGCTAAAGCTGAGGGGCCCAGAGGTGCATAGCCACACAACTGGACAGACATGGAAGCAGGGGAGTAGTGTTTGACAATGCGTTTGTCTCTCTTGAGTCGGAGAAACTGGACTAGACAACCCTGAAACCCTCCCAGCATCATGGATGTTAGTTTCTGGTCCCCGTTGTCTCTGTTTTCCCCACAGTGGAAAAGTTGGGCACCTCAGAAGTCAGTGACAACTAAGATTCTGTCTCCAGATGCTCAACTCATCAAAGTCTGTGAAAGCAATTTGACAGCACAGAGGATGTGTTTTGACATCGGGGTGGGGTTGACACTGTTATTTGTTTTAGCCAGAAAGAGGTGTGTATGGAGGTGTCTGCGTGCAAGGGTGTTTCCGAAGTAGGTGTCACTGTGTTTGTGCGGGTTATGGGTGGGTGTGAGCTACTTGGGTGCTTCTGCACTCTTTGTCTGGCGTTGTTTCTGTGATGAAATGTCCCAAAGTCCCTGAGTCTGATTTTTGTGGCAATTCTGCTTTTTCTCCCGTCTCACTAGAATTGTCCAAGGCCCCATCCTCCCTCTCACCGCTTTAATCAAAATCACTTCTTTGTAACCTAAGAGAACTGTCTCCAAATTTCACACTGCCCTCCCTTTCCTCTTACCTAGAGGGGCAAGCTGTCCTTCAAATAAAACAATTCCTTTATTGCATGATGCAGAGAATAAAACCTTTTAATTTCTTTGACTAAATTCTACTTTAAAATTAAATCATGCAAATAATTCTTTCAACACCAGTTATTTACCCATTGATAAATTTGAATTTTTATCTGAATTTGGATGGATTCAAATGTGTCCTGGCAAGTGCTTCAGGACAAATGGTTTGTGTAATGACCAGCAAATGTGCTGGCCTTCTCATTTCTGGCACAGAATAAGCAGAACCTGGCCATTTCTGTTTCATGTGTTCTTTCTAAGCCCTTCATCGCCCTTTGAAAAGGAATCTTGTTTAATAGATCACAGACATGATCTTTTAAACTGTTTTCAGTGGTTATGCAAAATCTTCACCAAAGCACTGCTAGGTAGACTAGAGGAACTTCCGGACTTTAATCAGCCATGAGAGTCGGCGGGATTTAGAAGTCATTTCTCAACTCGGGATCACCTGCAGGTAATGAAAAAGTCCCAGGGAAGACTGCTGAGTGAAAAATGCCATTGTATACATAGACTTTTATGGACTCTGAAAAGCCCTTTGACTCCTTGGAAATAGAAGCTATGTTGGAAGTAGAAAGAGTAGAAAAATCCATGTGACATGCGCATGTGAACGCGGCACTGATGTTTAGGCTTGAAAAAGAGCGAAGAGGTGCTGGAAGGGGGCTTAGAGCCACTGACAATCTTAACTGTTTGCCCACAGGGGCTGGGCTGAGACCTTGAAGGGGAGGGAAAGGGCATTGCCATCCATGAGAGAGACTTTGAACTGTTTGCCAGCATCCTTGTCTTCAGAGCTCCAAACCAGGCAGCTGCAATCCCAGAATGGGAGCAACACGGAGAGACGGGAATCCGCCTGAGGATGAAAAGACCAAACAAGATAAAGGATAGCAGCTGTTCCGCCAAAGCTGCCTCTGCAGGCCTTGCTTGTGTTTGCTAGAATAAACCAAGATGGACAGTGTGAGGCTGTAGGAAGTCCCCTGGTGGCTCTTGGTAGATGGAACTTCCTTCCCTTCCTGTCTGTGGCACTTCCCATCATCTGATCCTGAGCAACCCACTTCCTCCCCTCCTTCGGACCTTTCATCACCAGTAAAGATATTGGTAGGAAAGGCTGACCTTGAAAACATTCTACCATTCGATAGTGACATGCCAAGAGGGAAGAGCTGGGCTTCCCAACAGGATTATAAGAAGGAGAACATTTTCCAGAAGAGATTTTCCTATTTTGCTTATCACCCCAAATCAGGATCGCTGGGTAGTTTTACCCAGAGTACGCATATACTGTGTGTATGGGGGGGAGCTGGCTATACCTGTGATATATAGCCCAACAGAGAAAATGTGAAGTCATCCCGGATGAGGCAGATAGTTTGAAAGGAACACGATATGGTACCAGGCTGGGGAGACAGCTCAGTGAATACGATGTTTGTTCTACAAGCATGAGGACCTCAGTTCAATACCCAGAAGCCATGTTTTTAAAAAAAAATAAAAGTGTGGCGATGAGCTATTTGTAGTGTGGGGACTAGGGAGGCAGAGACAAGAATGTATCTGAGGCTTGCCGACCAAATAGTCAGCTGAATGAGCAAGTCCCAGGTGCCAGTGTAAGAGACACTGTAGCAAGGGGAGCGGGCTGTTTGTCATCCCGGCTGACTGGCTATCTTATACCCGAAATAATCACACAGAAACTGTATTTATTTAAACAATGCCTGGCCCATTAGCTCTAGTTTCTTAATGGCTATTTTTTACATATTAATTTAACCCATTTCTATTAATCTGTGTATTGCCACGTGACTATGGCTTACCGGCAAGATTCTAACTGGCCTCCTTCTCAGGCGGGAGATCCATGGTGGCTGCCACTCTGCCCTTTTTCCCAGCATTCAATATCTCAAAAAAATGAGATGGTTGGTTCCTGAGAAATCACGTACAAGGTGGTCTAGTGCTCTCTACATGCATGTACACATTTATGCTTGTGCACACACACACGTACATACACACACACACGCACAAACAATTAAAAAGTAACAAGATTCCCCCCAAAAGAAGCCAACTATATCCATAACAGTATCTAGATTGGCCAAGATGGTGCTCTGACTAAATTAGGGTGACACACCGAGCATGCATGATGCCCTGTGGTGAAAAACCTCTTAACAATGACCACACTAACATAGCCACCACATCCAAACTCCCCAGCCCTGCTATCCAGATGTAGAAAGAGGGTGGAGATTGCAATCTTGGGATCTGAGCTGAGCCTGCAATGTGTTATGGGTCAGACATGTGGACTTGACTGTGCCCCAGACAAACAATTGCAGCCACCCCTGGGGCTTCTCGTTTCTGTTTCTACATCCCCCATTAACACCCAGTTAATGGCTACACACGTGCACCAGCTCTTCTTTGTCATCGCAACCCTGCAGCTCCCAGTCACCCCCAACCTGCCTCCCCAGATAACAGAACCTTAATTAACACTAGTATTCAGGCAGAACACAATCTGTTTTTGATAAGTCGGGTAGCTTTGATGAAAGGATGAATGTGACTTGTCACATGGAGCCATTCTTTCGTCCTCTGACAGACACCCAGGTGAGAGTGCAACTGAGCTACAGTGCCATGTGCCGGGTCGCATGAAAGCCATCACCCTCCAATCAGTTCTCTGCCTGGATTTGAAGTCTTTTCCAAAAGAGGGTTGATGCCGCATGTCTGCTCTCACCGGCATTGGTCTTTTCTGGTTACGTGGCAACCAGTAGCTGGAAGGTTACAAGTGGGAGGCACGGGGCTCAGTGTGAAAACTTTGGCCTTGAAGTTACAGTTTCAAGAGAAGAACAATTCCTTGCCTGGTGGCGTGAAAGGAATCTTTTGTGTATCACGCAGCCGTATCACTGACCAACTGACCAAGTGATAGACTGAAAGGATTTCATAGAGGGAGTTTCCAGAGACTTAGCCCTTCAAATGAGCCTTGAGTGCAATCTCAAAACACAGACACAACCATCCTAATTCTGAATCGTTAAGCTGAGTGTTCTTCCATGAAACAATACCCTTTGCTTAGTCATGTGGAGCCTCTTGATCTTGGCTGTGCCTTTGCCTTGCCTTGAACTGTTGATCATTCCAGACTGCAGGCCTGCCTTTGGGTGCTTGGCAGTGTCCAGTTATTGGATAAGGACAAAGTATTTGAGTCATTTGGGTAAAAACAGCACCTGCATCTTCTGCAGACTCAAAGAAGTACCTACTGTGAGGTCAGGACTGAGATCAGGCAGGATGCTACTTTGCTGTGAGGCTGGAATTTTCCATCCATCACCCCAGGTAAGTCTCCTGATGACCTAGGAGGTCTCCACATAGTGACGGGAAGTCAGAGAAGACTCAAAAAGTGCTACTGCTTTATCCAAGATTGCCACCCAGACAGCCTTAACTCCCTCCTTTGGTGCCAACTTTTAACGCTGTGACTTTCGCATATATGCATGTTCCCTGCTTAAGGGCCCTTTTCTGGTTTGCTGTTTTGCCATATTGAAATCCTTGTTTGTCTTTATTTTGGGATGAAGTCTTACAATGTAGCCTTACCTGGCCTAGAACTCACTATTAAAACCAGGCTGAACCTTGAACTCACAGAGCTCTGCCTACTTCGGTCTTCAGGTACTGGGATTAAAGGTGTATACCACCGTTTCTGTCAGGATCCTTATTTTTTTCTAACCAAGTCACCCCACTTTTATGTTGCTTTGGGCCTTGTCAGATGCACAGCCTGCCTGCTGCCTAGACCGCTGTGTTTTCTCAGCTGTATTATATCCATGCTGGGAATAGTAGGCATTCCTTTCCAAAATGAATGCAGAATCACTGTCTTCAGTGTGCTAGCCAGGCACTCTGGAGGAAGCTATCACATCACATTGTTGCATTAATGCATCCATTTTGCTGATCCCTGCATTGTGAGAGTCCCAGGAAGGATTTTACCAGTCCTCACAGCATTCCTGTGTAATGAGGTGGTGACCCAAAGGGGCAGATAAGTATGAAAACAGGTCATAGTTTTTATATCCATGAGCATGGATCCTGGAGATGGCTTTCCCAGATCTGAATCTCGACTGTGCAATTCTTTAGTTGTGTGATCTTGCCGAGTTACTTGACATCTCTGAATTTCTACTTCCTTGTGGGTAAAGTGGTGATAGAGGTGGTCATCATTACCTAAGAGTGTTCATTGTTTTCAGGACTCAATGAATGGATATAGACAAAGAAAGTGCTTAGCGTGCAACACACTCAGTGAACACTGGGTCCTTTAACAACCTTTGCACTCCAGAATATTCCCCATTATAGACTGAAATAGGTATTTAAATGGCACCTTACTTAAGGATCTGAAGTGTTTTCCCAGCACTGGGTAATATAGTCAAGGTGCAATTAGCCATACATTATAATATTTTTAAGTGATTCAAGTGACACTTCTTATGTCTAAGTGTAATCTCTCCCACTTTAGCATTTATCATAGTTTAATAACTACTGAATGCTGTTGAATTAAAATACTGTTCTGTCTGGGGACGCGTTGACCCTTCGCATAGCAGAACTTATCCAAGGCTCTGCCAGATCCTGGAGAAGAGCTCGCTGCAGCAATGGGATTGGCGTGCTCTCCGGAGACAGAAAAGACTGGGGCCATAACAGGGAGGCTGTGATCTTTGGAAACTAGGCATCTTCCCACCTGCTCAAAGGCTAGCTGGGGCTCTACTCATAGTAGGGATAGTTCTATAACGCTTCATAGAGACCTTTTGAGAGCATTGGTTCCTCTTACCCACCTGTGTAGTGGAATAAAGATGGTGTACTAAGACTCTCTCTGTCTGTGTGTGTTTGTGTGTGTGTGTGTGTGCATACATTGAATGCATATATGTACATGTGTGGGTGGATGTGCATATGTATGTGGGATGTATGTGTGAAGCCCAGTGTCATTCCTCAGGTGCTGTCTACCCTTTTTGAGACAGGGTCTCTCAGTGGCCTTGAACTTGTGAGGCAGGTTGGATGCCTGGCCAGCTAGCTGCAGAGATCTGCCTTCCTCTCCCTCCTGAACACACTGGGGTTATAAGCGCAAGCCACCACAGCTGGCTTTTTATATGAGTTCTGGGCATCAGACCTGGTCTTCACACTTGCCAAGCTCCTCCCCGACTGAGCCAGTTCCCTGGGCTGATAGAAGTGCTTTTGGCAGTTCTTTGAAAGGTTTCTCTAATCCCCCCAGCAGCCTATATTGTAGGGTGGGCATGAGGTATTTAACTTCTTCCATGCTTACCTTATGTGGTCCCCAGTGCCCATGTGATACATTCAATTCCATGTATGCATTTGATCGGTGTTCTCATGCCACTTGAAGATAAATAACACTGCCCACTGCCCACTTTACAGATGAAGTCAATGAGGCCTCGGATAACTTGCCTGATGGTAGAGGTATCCAGACCCAGGATGGACTAGCCTCAGCCTGTATTCCTTAACTCTCTCGTTCTTTCCACACCTGTGGGTGAGTGATCCTCGTGTTTTGATGGGAAGGAAGAGGGTAGATATAGGCTGGCCCAAGGACTGTGCACTAGATTAGAGTAACAGCGGAATGGTTCCCCTCCAGATGAGCTGCTCACAGCAGTGACCCCGTGCAACATAACATTATTCTTAAATTATTCAAACACTGTGAAACATTTGTTTTTCTAAGTGGCTATTTCTCTCCTCTTCATTGTGCATTGTTCTTCCTGCTTTAGGCTGTGAAAGGTGTCAGCCTAATTTAAGACTCTGTGGTCTTCTGGGCAGGCAGCCATGTTGGTCCAATGGACTCATGGGATCTCTTTCTGTCTGGTGTATCTTAGACTTAGCCCTGAAACTGTGCAGCTGGATCTAGCCGGTGACTGCTCATGGAGAGGCAAGTTGATAGATTTCTGTAAATCCATATAATGTTTTAGTGAATGCTCCTTCACTCTAGGGGTGTGTTTCCTGATGCGCCTCTGGAAGCCTCAAAGGTGGGGAGAAGACTTCTTGTGCGTGCATGCGTGTATATGTGTGTGTGTGTTTGTGTGTGTGTGCACACACACATGTTCATACGTGCATGTGTGTTGTATAGTTCTCCTTTTCGTTGAATCCAGCCGAGGGAAGGCATGGCCTTAACTCGCTCTCTGAGTGTCTAAGCTACATGGATGTTGTGCCTTGCCCTTTAGAATTGTTGCCACATGAGCTTTCTTTCCTACCATGAATTATTTCTCAAGGCTCCTGCAGTTTTCTCTCTATTCACCTTTCTTTGCCACCCTTTCCGTGTGTGAGTTACCCTGGGTAGGATTTTTGTCTCCATGACCCCCACTTTGACCCCATTGTGTCATATCATAAACCATTTACCCCGGGGCTACACATCTTCATAACAATCATTGTCCATGACTGCATGCTATTCCACCCAGTAGCTGAGAATCTTCTGAAGTATGCCCCTCTTGCTGGACACTAAGGATGTTTCCAGTGTTTGCCCCTTTAAATAGCACTTTGGTCAACCCTTTGACGGCAGTGTGTCCCCTTCCTCTGGCTGTTCCTTCGTCTCCTCATACAGTGTCTGTACCACTGCTTCCCTTATTTGACTTAAATGCAGTTATATTTAACCCTTCCTTGCCTCGTGGTGTTCTTTCTCTCTTCAACTAGATGCCTGATTCAATCCCACCTGGCCACACTCATGTCATCCTTTTTTCTCTTGAGCCCTCCACTTATCTCTTTCCTAGATCCCTTCCCCTTCACTGAGCATGCCCTGTGGCTAAAGCTTGATCATACCCATGAATTTTTATATCCAGGTTCCTCTAGAATATTCTTCCCTCCCACTCACTCCTGGTGTTTTCATCATGATTTACTCTGAGAAAAGGCATTCTCTCCATGGCCGTTAGCAGGATAATGCAACATGATAAAAGGCTGAATTTTACAGTAAGATGGGGGTTAGCAGCTAGCATGACTTGGTACTTGTATTTCGGGAGTGCCAGACTCTGTAAAGATGGGAGCCTATAAAGAGCCGAACAGCATCTAGGAAAGCACACAGCATTTAGAATTGGGCTGGTTTTGACCCAGGTCTCAGCTCTGCCATGTGCTAGCTCTATGACCCTCCTCATGTCACTGAACAGGGTGCCTTCATCACTGAAGAGATTGGTGAGGTGTGATTCTCACTGGGGCTGAGCCCTCTTGGCTTGACTTTCATAAATGGTTGGTTTCCACTATCCTAAGCTTGAGTGCAATGTCTAGACTTGTGTCTCACTCACCAGAGAGACGTGATAAATATTTATCGAAGGAGTAAACTCTGGCTAAGAGCTCAAAGGTGTAGATGCCAGCCCTCTTCTGTAGCCTCGGTCATTCCACCAAGGAAGTAAGCAGATGGCATTTCTGCTGTGTGGGAAGCAGGCAAATCTGTGGCTGCACACACACATATGGCCGGGCAGCAGCTGTTTCCAGATGGGAGGTGGCACCATGCCAAGTACCAGCGGCCTCTGCACAGAGTGTAGTAATGAGGAAGGTCCCACGTGCCCCTTTTGGAGAGAGGCTTTCATTGTGGAACGTGTAGCGCTTCACAGACTTCCTCTCAGCGATCTTCACCACAGGCCCACAAAGAAAGCATGGCGCCATGTGGCCATCCAGGTTTCCTGTGAACAGTTGGGACAGGATAGTAAGTGAAGAGAAAGGGTACAAACCAGGAGACATGCACATGTCCTATTCTACAGATAGAAAGAGGGCAGAGAGATGTCAATGACTGACCCCACAGTTAATGGGATGTTGGAGACAAATTTAGGAACCATTGTCCCAAGGTCTAAATATCACCAGTACCACTCTCATGAATGGAAAAACGCCCCCCAGCAAACTGCAGCTGTGACGTAATAGAGGAAGGAGACAGAAAATCACAGACCTCCAGGGCTCACAGGCAGATGGCCAGGCCATAAGCTCCTTTAAATCCAGTCTCTGTCCTTCAGATCATTAGAAAACATTCCAGCTCAGGCTGGGGTAACCTTTTGTTAAACTGCTGGCTTTACCCAGAGTTCCCTGGATACCTCTATTCAGACTGGGTCATCCCCCAACCCACCCCTGTGACAACCCTGTGCCATGCTGTTGTGACACTTGGCTAATTCATAATTGTTTATAGAAAGATTATAACCAAGAGTG